>QUSF01000003.1:1417337-1435704 GCA_003676055.1 Chloebia gouldiae | reverse complement strand
TCTTGCAGCTCTTGCATGGATTTTCTCCTGGATCTGTCCTGCAGCTCTCAGTTCTCTACACCAGGAGTTCTGCAGACACAGCCCTGCACTGCCCATCTTCCAAAACACTGCTGAAATCCCCGCAGCTCCTTTCCAAGGGAAACTCCTCACTCCTAAATAGTTTAACTACTTCTCTCAATCACTCCTTCCCCCAAAAGAGCTCTGGGATAAATCCCTCCTGTCAGATGAGAGGTGATGTTACCCGAGTGTGACTCAGCTGGCACAATTCAGAATAATCCACTGTGTCCCAAGGGAGGCCGAGTCAGACATTGGTGTCTGGAGCTATGAATGAGTCTCATCCTCGTGTTCCAAATTTATCTCCACCACTGTCACTGTTGCTGCACCAACATGAAAATTCCTGTTCACATCCAGGGATTTGGTGCATCCATGCCCCAGCTCTGAAGGGGGGTCAGCTCCTGATGGTTTGGGAGCAGAACCTCCACAGGCCCTTGTGTTGCCAACACCTTTAATTTCATCTGAACATTTTTCCTAAACCATTAAAAATTCAGTCTTGGGGAGAGTGTGCCTAGAGCACATTCCAGGGAGATCATGAAACAGGGAAGAGAAAGATTCAGCTGTGGACATGGGAATTATCAACTTCATACAAACACGGTCCAGGAAAAATAGTAAAAAGAGGCATTTCAATAAAAATCTCACTTCTCTCCATAAATCTTTTAGCAATTCCCTTTGGGTAAATCCAGTCCAAAGTTTCTCATTGACGTTAGCTGCCAATTAAAAGTATCTAAATGGATACATTTAATTTACCTTTTTGTAGTTTTCAGTGCTAAAAGAGATCTGAGGCAGACAACATCAGAGAGGATTACTCATGTGTCTCGAAGAAAATACATCCCTTAAAAAGGAATATAAAATGGTTTTGTGACTACCTTTTGGGAAATTCATGGGGAGTTATTCAAGGGATCATAAGAGACCAAAACACTGTTACAAATAGCCAGAATATGTCCTTTTTTATCTGAGAGCATATGAGGAATGACACAAAGCCTCTGTACTTTTAAGGAAGGGATTTTTAAGGAGTTATTCTGTACCTTTTAACCTCTTTCCTCAATGTTTGAGCCATCAGTACTTCTACTTTAGAGCTTCACTACACTTATTGAATCCACCTGGCATCCTGGAATCATGAGGCGAATGCTGAATTCCCAAGGAATCAGAACACCAGTGCCAAGGATCAATTTTCTGCTCTTGTTGTCTTTTTTTCTTGTCGCTCTACAGGTGAATCCATGAATGAGAACAAGACACTAATGAGGTTGTAGAGTATCATTTTGAAAACATATCGAGTCCAGAGGCGTAAATGATCTCTGTTAATGAATCCCCATGTTTCAGTTGTACTCACTTTAGCGTGATAAATCAATAGTGCACGCTGAGACAGCGGGAGCATCGCTGCTCTACACCCAGGCTAAATCAGAAGTGCCAAGACAAGTGTTCAGGATGCAGCATCACAAACAAGCATGAAAGGAACCTCTAAATGTGATTTAATCTATTCCTTCTCCATGCCAGCCAAGGCCAGGCCTGAGAAGAATTCCTTTTACCTGGGCGGAGTTCATCATTGCCCACTCTCAGCGTGCTGGATATGACTCACATAACTCAGCGTAACCACACAACCTCCACAAACTGATTTGGAATATAACCCCAACCTCCTGCTTTCTGATTTTTTTTTTTTAATTCCCTGAGGGTGTGACCCTATGACAAAGTACAAAACTGTACATGTGGGTGTGGGAAAATCCCATGGATCAGTACAAACTGGGACTTTCCTGGCTGGCAGTTTCCCTGCTGAGTTGTTCTGTGCCCCTGATCATTTTGGGAACTCTTTCCTCAATCACTTTTACTTTTTTCACATCCCGCTTGGGCTAGAAGGGGTGGGGAGAGCAGGAATGTGTGCAGGGTGTCAGGAGTGACAGGGGGACGATACCAGCTTGACTTATCTGCAGGCCACCCTGACCCTCATGAATGTTGATTATATCTCATTCCATATGCAAAAAATCAGCTTGGACCAGTGATTAGGATGAGGGACCAGGATTTAACTACATGAGCCTTTACAAACTACTTGGATTATTTCAGACAAATCCTTAAAGGATCTAACCAGACCATCTCTTATAGGTACTCAACATCTGAGTTACAAATCCCACAGACGTTTTGATCAAGAGAGAAAAGCCCATGACTCAGAGTTTAGGGTTTTTATTTCCATTTAACTGGGCAGTCGATGAAAAGAGTTAGACGTGGTGTCTGAATTAATGTCTATTAGGACATGAAAGTATATTCTTTCCCTTTTCCCTGGCTATTCCCTCTTCATGTAATTATTTTCTAGTAAAAAAAAGTGTAATAAAAATATCTTTATCGGAACTGTAATGTGGCAGAGAAGAAAGTCAGTTTCACAGCAAGTCTGGCTCAAGCACTGACCAATCCTGCATTTTTCAGAAGCTGCCAGAAAAAGTACAAATCCTTCTACATTTTCGTTGGTCTGTACCCTGCCATTTTCATCAGTTTTACTCTGAAACTGTTGTTTGTTCTGCTTGACACTGCTGCAGATGTCTCCTATTATCCACTGATTTTAAGTGGAACGTGGTCATCCCCAAATCCTCAGATAAGCACTATTCCTCCAAAACATACATTGGGTTTTATCTCCTCATAATTAATTATTCAGGTTATTTATTTGGTCTGTAATTAAACAAGCTTGATTTCACTGATTTAAAATTAGTCATCATTCACTTTTATCAGTGTTCTTGTTTTAGTAGCAGAGTGTTTCTGTGTATTGGTTTGGGAGGCCAAGTTTTGGTACAGGGGAGTTCAGGGGTGGCTTCTGTGAGAAGCTTCCCCCATGTCTGAGGGAGGGAATTCCACCCAGCTCCAGAGAATTCTGGAGTGAGGTTGAGCCGGGGAAGAAGGGAGGGATAGGAGGAAGGTGTTTTATGATTTGGTTTTCTCATTTCTCATTATCCTGCTCTGATTTTATTGGCAAGACATTAAATTATTCTTTTTTCTAAGTTAAGCCTGCTTTGCCCATGACAGCAACTGTTGAGACATCTCTCCCTGTCCTTACCATGACCCAAAAGCCTTTCCTTATATTTCCTCTCTCCTGTCCAGCTGAGGAGGGGAATGATGGAGTGGCTTTGGTGGAAGCCTGGTGTCTAAGAAAGGTCAGCTCACCATAACCTGATTTCTCTGAACAAACCTTTTCTCAACACTCATTTTCTCTTCATCTGTCACATCCCTCTACATCCATCTCTTCCCTCCCTCTGGCCCTTGCAGAACCTTTCCCTGTCAGCAGTCATTGCCATCACCTCATTCTGGAGATCTTTACTCAGCCTTTTGGGAGGTGAGGCAGCCAGTGACAGGGAATGGAGATGGATTCATCATTCCCTTATAACCAGTATCAATTCAGCCAGTCACACCTTTGGAGTTTGGTTTCTGATAACCAAGGGTGATAAATCAGTAGCACAACAAAGAAAAGAAGTGGGTTCTCCATTTCTTGACACTTTCAGGCACAAACTGGTGAAATTCCTCAGCCAAATGTTGCATGATGAACACACTGCGAGAAGGCCACAACCCCAGTAATTCATACATCCAATACCCAAATCTATCACAGGGAAGAATGAATTACCCTGTGAAGGAAATTATCCCTCTCCATTAGCTGCAAAAGGAGCAGAGGGAAGACAGCTCATGTTGGCACAGGTATTCTGTCTCTAACTTCATTCCTTGAATAACTGGGAGGTGAATCCCATCCCACATGCTGTGTAAAAGATCAAGGTGAGTGAGCTAATGATCCCATCTGGCCCTTAAATGTGTGAAGATTACTGAAATATGAGCTGATTCCAGGGACTCCTTCCCCACACAGCCAAGGTAACCAATTCCTGCAAAAACCTGAAGCCAGCTAAGATTTCAAGAGCACATGCAGAGTTAAATATTATGGTTTAAAAATAATGAATGGTTTTGGGAAGGAGGGAATGATTTAAATTCTCTGGTCCAGATGTAAAACAACCAAAAAATGGGGATTAGGAAGAAAGCACCAATGTGATTAAATTATCCCAGAGCCAACAGCCTCAAGACTCCTTCTTGACAACCAAACTAGACCTGTCCTATTTTATGCTGGAATCATAAGACATGGTTCTAAAATTTCCTGTGGCATTGAAAATCTAACCCGAGGATATGTCCATCACATGAAGAGCTGCCCCTCTCCATGGAACAGCCCAGTGTGTGTCTTCCAAAAGTCTTTCCTAACTGGAAAGGTCTGTCACAGGCTTGTCCCTGTCACAGGCAGCTCAAAGGGCCAGATGGATCATGATTTCATCCAGTATAGGAACAATTTATCTCAATTTTACTCAGACAGCCATAATTGAAATGGAGTCTCTTCCCAAGACATATTTCCACATTGGATGTATTTTTCAAGTCCACCATCAGAGGAGAATGTTCAACACAAAGACTAAAGCAGTCTGAAAAATGAACCCAGGGACACAGTCTAACATTCTTCCTCTCAAATGAGCACATAATTAAAGATTCTTTTTTGCATTTAAGTGATTTCAGTCATCTTCAAGCCTTAGGGCTATATTCCGAAGTGGAAGATTGATTTTATAGAGGTTTTGATGAAAAAGTGGCTCTATTTTTGAAATTCATTCAATTTCTGAAATATGCCTCAGTGATTCCAGTGGTTTCACTGGGGATTGATGTGAATTAAATATGATTAGTGGTGCCCCATAAATTTAGAGTTACCTGTGTAGGAAGTGGTTCCACACAGTTACAGGACCTGTGGATTTGGATATATCAACATCTAAAGATGTTGCAGGCTGACAATTCCCTGTCCCTGTCATTCAGAGGACAATAAAACAATACCTCATAAATTAACATAATCCATCAACAAAATTATAAAACAAATCTATATTAAAAAAAAATTCACAATTATAAATACCCCCAAACAACTAATATTCATTAAAAAAAATTTAAAACTACAAATAAGCCTATTTTTTCCTTATAAAAAAATCTACATAATATTAACAAAAAATACTTCTCTCCCTAAAGAATTTTTAAAAAAACTATTCTAAAAATAGAAAACTAACTAAAATTTTAAATTGTATTTCTTTTCATTCTCAATAGAAAAATAAAAGTTATAAGAGAAAGATATTCTAAAATTATTATTCTAATTTTTATTACTCCGTCTTTTAGTTACTATTAAAAAGTTTTTCTTTATACCCTTTTAAAATTTTAAACCTACTTTACCTTTCTCCTAATCCTACCTCACAACAAAAAATAAATACAATAATAATTAACCAACACTAAACCCACCCCACTCAATAATACATTAACCATATATTTCAAAATTAACAAAATCTTGAATTAACAAAACAAAACCACTACATGAAATTCTTTGGTTTAGTTACAATTTGAGTAGTTGAGGTATTGGTTGGGGTATTGAGTGATTGGGGTAGTTGTTGATTTAATTTTTGGGTTTTTTTTTATTTGTTGTTTTATAGTATTTAGTAGGGTGTGGTAAGCATAGGTGAGGATTTGGTTTATCCCCATGGCAGTGGGGATGTGAAGATGGCCCCAAAACCACCAGGCATTTATTAGAATGCTTTGAGAGCAGCCCCAAAGAAAATAAATTATGAATGTCGATGGACACGGCTCAGAAATGTGGGTTCACAGACTGAATTCTGGGCTGCAGCAAAAAAAGAGCAAAAAAAGCAAAAAAAGAGTGAGCAGCAAGCTGATAGAGGGGATTCTCTCTTTTCTCCACTGCATCCTGCACTGGATATTGGGAAAAAAATCTTCTCTGTGAGGGTGGTGAGCTGGAACATTGCCTGAGTGTGACAAGGAGTTGCCTCTGGTTATGAGGTAGATGTGGATTTGTTAAAATATGAAAGATTCTGAATATTTTTACCCCTTTTGATTACTTTTAAAAAAGAAACACATTTTTGTGTCAAAATCATTGAAGGCTCCCTAGTAACAAATTTACAAGGCTTGTGTGTTACTGCACACTACTTCTCAACCCTTGAGGAAATAACCCCAATTATTGGGTTATTTCAGGACATCCCATGAACTTTGAGGGCACAAATGAAACTCCATTAGTAAAATGGATTCAGCTGGCTGTGGAGGGATGCTATTTCTGATAAAAGGATTTGGGTTTGTTCCTTTGGAGATTTACAAACATTTGTCCCGTGGCCTTCTGTGATGTCCCACATTTCACCCCTAATGAGCCCATAAAAGGATGGGAGGCCAATGCAAGGCCTCAAATTGCCCAGAGCAGCTGTGGCTGCCCCTGGATCCCTGGAAATGCCCAAGGCCAGGTTGGATGGGGTTTGGAGCACCCTTGGACAGTGGAAGTTGTCCCTGCCCTGGACTGAGATGATCTTTAAGGTCTCCTCCATCCCAACCATTCCAGGACTCTGTGATCACAGCTGGTTTGAAATGGCAAAAAAAAAATAAAAATAAAAATACACCTCAAACCCAGTCAGAGATACTGAAAACACTGGCAGATAAGATTTGGTATAAGAAGAAAACTGATCACATCATCGTGGTGATGAGGCCAAGTTAATCAGGCAATTAGTTTATTAATTAATTAATTGCCAGGAGCTGCATGCTTCCCTCATGGTCTCATGCCATTCTACAAGCCTGATCTACTCATAGCCTCCCAGATTATCTCTGGAGACATTCCTACACAGCACTGCACTTCTGAGGATGGACAAAATCTGGGGGGTTTTGGCAGCCAAGGAAGATCAGCGAGTCACTGCTCTGATCGAACGGGAACTGATTCACTGACTGTGTGAAATACATCCTCTTCTGAGGAGGAAATCTGTGTTCCCTCCAGTCTGGGCCCTGCTTTGGATTCCTTTCTCATGCTGCTGCTGTGAGGTTTCCCTGGTACCTCTACTGCAATCAATCTTTTTTGTCTGCTGATGCAGCTCCTGATGAATAATCACCTGGGGATATAAATAGTGAGCTGATTAGAGCCAGCATTGGAATGCTGGCAGTGCCTTCAGGATGGCTTTGCTCCCCTTCAGCTCCAGCCTGTGCCTTCCTCCAACCATCTTCTGTGCAAATCCAAAGGATTTGAAGTTTTCCTGCAGTGCTGGAGCCCAGCCTGTCAGGATTCCCTGGCCAGCACACTCCACGTGCCACACAAATAATTTTTTTAGCCAGAAATCAAGCCCTGAGCACTGTGACCATGTTGAAGAACAGATCTGGAATGTTGGAATCTGAAATGCAAAGAACTCTCAGAAATATGGGCCTGTAAGCCACAGCTTAGAATTAAACACAGAATTTGATCCGAGACTTTGGAAAAGGCTTCCAAATTTAAGTGCTAGAAGTGAGAATATGGATTTATAGTTTAAAGCAGAAACACGTTAATTTAAGTAGAGGAATGTTTAGAGTTTTAGAGTTTAAATATAGGAAAAATAAATGCAGTTACAGAGGTAATGGGAAATTTTAGAGTACAGTACTATAAGTTTGTGTGCCATAACATGATTGGCTAAGAAAGCTCACACTGTAGCATGAGCCCATAAGACAAAACATTTATAGATTGGGTCAAAAGCATAAATACCCTTCTTGGCAGTATTTTATTGGTCAATAAATCCTTAAAAAGTCTTGTAACTGAAGGTCTTGGGACCTTCTGAACCCTGCAGTGAAGATGTGAGCTGAACTCTCCCTTCCTTCCTATGTAGAAGATAAGAAAATTAATTGCACCATCTAAAGCAACTCAGAAGTCCCATCTCGAATTCTTTCAAAATTCCTCACACTGGAAGTCACTCAGGGACATTCAAAATATTTTGCCACACAGAATTCATCCAAACATACTCAGAGGACGTGCCTGAAGAGCTGCCTCAAGTTCTGCTTAGCATATCTATGCAAATGTTATCACTGATATGAGATAAATGTGAAAGGGGATCATGGGTACAGAGCATGTAAAGGTTTTATGGCCTAGCCTCTGTAAATAATCTTCAGATTGCCTCCATAATGTGGTTGTTAATAGAACCCTGACTAGGTAAAAAAAAGGAATTTTTTTTTATCCTTCTAATGAAAATTATGGATTTTTAAAGCAATCTGGCTTGATTTTCCCCACTTTTTAAACAGTGGATAAATGGAGAAGTCTTGATAAGCTTTGGATATGAACAGAATATAAGGGGTTAAACATTTAGGATAGTTTCTAATTTTTAATTATGTACCAAAATCAAAGGATCATTGGATCTCACACTGATAACCATCCTTTGCAGGAGCCCACAGGTCACTGTTCCAACTCAAAACAGAATTCAGCAAATAATTTCAGCTCAGGTTATTATTGTTTGTATAACCATTGCACTTAAAAGGTTTCACAGCTTGAACAAATAGCCCAAAATCAAACCAAACTGAAGGGAAAAAAAAAGGGTCAACCTCTGAAAGAGCTGAAGAACTGCACCAGCTTTAAATTCAGGGTCCTGCTGCTCAGGCTGTCTCTGAAACCTCTCAACAGCACAAAGTCTGGGAGCATTCCAGCATCAGGAATTCCATTCATTCAGGGACTTTAATGCCTGGTACCTGTCCAAACCCAGAGCACAGGGCACCTCTGGGGACACATCAGCAGCTCTGGCAGAGCTCTCCTGGATCAGAGCATTGCCCAGGAGAAAGGAGCCAGGGCAAGTGGGTCCCACGTGTGTTTTCTGCTGACCTTACAGCAAAACCCTGAATCCCAGTGGAATCTGTCCCCAGATATTCACAGTCTGGGCTTCTACACCTGAACTTGTCAGCCATGAGCTCTGCTGCTGCTGAAGGGCACAAATAAGGTACTTTTGAAGGGGTTTTATCTGACTTCTTTCAGATGTTTTCATCAGGATTATCTCCATCTTTCCATGCCTGGAAGTGCTTAAACTCCCAATGACTGTTATAAACCTGAGGAGCCAAATGAACACCTGTAACATGGGGCTCCACAGCCACCAAACCACAACCACAATTTGAAATAACACTTTTGCCACAGCACCCACATCTTGCCCACCCTGTAAAGCACAGATGCGCTGCAGATCCTGCAGATCCTGCCCCCTGTTTGCCACGCTCACAGGGCTGAGAGGCAGAATCTCAAATAACATTGTCTTTTGCCTGTGTTTAAGCAAAGCAATCCCACCCAGAAGCCCAACAAAGAGGTTCTATAAAGGAGCAGTGCTCTTGTTTTATGTGGAGAAGGATTGATGGCTCCAGTAAAATTGGAAGATTATCTGAAGATGCGAACTGGGGTGCACTGTGATAACACCTCACTATTTACAGGCTGTCTCTTGACAGGAGTGTGTTTGCTTTTTGGGGCCACAGCTGAAGAAGCTCATGTAAATACTGGTGGTTTTTTTTGTTTTTTTTTTTTTAGGGCTCTTTTGCTGTCCAGGAATTCAGCAAACCTTCAACATCATGAAGCCTTGAACATTGCACATTGGGAAGTGCTGGATTTTGTTATCTTCATCACCCCAAAAGATCTCCACCATGATTAATTTCCCTGGAAATCAATGTGGGCAGCACTGAGACTGTCTGGCAATGAAACTCATCCTGCTTATTCTTAATGTGATGTTTGACTCTGGGTCCAAATGGTTGCTCTAACCCCAATCTTAATTATGTGCTCTAGAATAGTTTTGACCCAGTTCAGGAAACCCTTAAAAAGTCCCCAGAGAGGAAATAGTTTTAACAGACATTTAGCTTTCAGCACTAACTATAACTTCCCCAACTTGACAGGATTTGAGTAACTGAAATTTAGACAGTATAACCTCCCCAACTGCAACAGGATTTGAGTAAACTGAAATTTAGACACTATACCATCCCCAGCCTCAACAGGATTTGAGTGAACTGAAATCTAGACCAAGTCTGTAGTGATTTTCCCCCTTGATTGTGGATAATTTCAAGAAGTGAAACCTTAGCTGATTATAACTCCCAGTTCAGAGATTCCTTGTTATCTTGGTATTGTTTAAAATCATTATTATTATTATTTTCTCACTTGTAAATACACCGAAAGACTGAATTTCATCTTGGGCTTTATTACAGGCTGATATTTCGTAGTCATCCTTGATATTCACAATAACAGAAAGCCTCGGTTCAACCTGAGCATGGATAAGTGGTAAAAGCAGAACATCTCCAGTTTTGCAAATTGCATCTGATGCTTTGTCCTGTGGTCCCTTTCTGCTGGAAAACTTTGGTGAGAAGCGTGGAGCTTTGGTGCAGTGAACTCCAGGGCTGCATCATCAATCAGATATGCCTGGAACACACAAACAAACAAATGAAAATTGGTGAAGCTGCAGTTAAACAAGATGGGGATGACTCACTGCAGAGCGAGCCCAACCCACTCACCTCCCCAGACAGAGGGAGATGTGGCACAGCTGCCTAAATTCCTCCCCCCAGAGAACTATTCCCATTAAAGAGGGGACAGACAGTGGAAGTTTTCTAGCCCAGCTGCTCTTAGCCACATTTTACAGTGAAAACACCTCCACCACCCACGTTTTTTCCTGGGAATCCTGCTGTGAATGCCTGAAGGTGACAGGACCTTAGTGGGGTCATGCTTTAAAAGCAATTGATATTACTGCCTCCAAAAAACTGCTTGCCTGAGAGCAAAAATCCCCTAAGCACATTCCCTGATGCTCGGTGCCACCCTCAGCGGTGGCACTGGAGTATTTTCCCTTTTTCCCATCTTTTCCCCTTTGCCAGCTGCACACAGCCCAGCTCTCAGGCTGTCTCTGACTGGAGATAACCCCGTGCACAGCTGCCACTCCCTCCCTCCCTGCGTGGAGCAGCAGGAGTGGTTGCTCTTTGCCATCCCCAGACAAAGTTCTTGTTTGCTGACCCAAAAGTGCGCCAGGGCAGCGGCACAAACGTGAAAATCTGCCCCGTTCTGAGGGGATTGGGAGCCAGGGGGTGAGCACAGGGGAGAAGATGCTGTAAAAACACAGAGGGCTGAGTGTAAATAGAGAGATAAGGGAGAAGATTTATGTTACAAATGCCAAGGGTCGTATTTTCTGTTAAAACAAATAAAGCTTCGGTGAGCTTCGCTGGGGTTGTGCCAAGCCTTTGATATGTGAGGAGCAGGTTCAAGGCAGCACCTCGGAGGTAAAATCCAGTCCCAAGCTCTCGTGCCCTTCAGAAAGGTCACTCACCTCTCTGTGAAATCCCTTTTAGAGGCACCAGGTAACACAGGAGGCACCAGCACAGAGCCTGCATGCCAGGAAAGCTCAATAAAATCCATTATCTTCCCTAAAAGCCTAATACTTCACTTCCCTCAGTTATTCCCTATGTTATGCCATCCCCTTGGATAATGTTTAGCTCTCCTTGGGAAGCGTGTCTTTATATGACTGATTTTTTTTTTCTAGATGATTACAGCATCACCCACCATTTAAAAATCTTTTTTATTTTCCTTGAAAAATCCAGTGCCAAACTTCCCAGAGAGGCTCACAATTCACAGGTATCAGGGTAATGCCACACACTTCAGCTCCTTCACTCTTGATGCAGAAAAAGAGATGGGAGTTTTTGGGATATTTTGTCATTGGCATTTTCACTGTCACATATTGAAGGGAAGCATGGAAAATGAGTCATGGTCAATCCAGTTAAATCTAACACTATTTAGTCTGGATTAGGAGAGGGTTTCCCTGCTTTGTACAGTCAGTCTGGCAGATTGTGGGCATGAAACTATCCTTTGCTTACAAAGAAAGAAGAGTTGTCAGGGAAAGGGAAAAAAAAACCACTTCAAAATTATCTGGAAGATTACATTTGTGTGCAGCAAATTCTTCTCAGACAGCATTAATTCAGGAGAATGTGCTGTCATTTCTTATTCCCCCCAAGAAACAGAGTTTTATTTTTCATGTGTGTTGAAAGGACTTAGAACATAACACTTCCCCCCATTAGTGCATGCAATGTTTTGCTGACATATAGTGAGGATGCTTAATTTGCTTGCACAAATCTGTCCTGGAGGCAGCAGATATGTAGGAATGCATCAGGCAAGGGAATCAAATGAGCAGCACAAACCCTGGGATATTCATCAGCTCAAGCAAGAGAAAGGAACTGCAGCAGCCAGAAAGGCTTGCTTGAAATCTGATTCATAATAAGGAGGGCTGGAGGAAGAATTCCCAACCTTAATACCTGGTTGGATTCTTTCTCTCAGGGAGATTATAGCTGGGTGGAAAGGGAGAAGCAGGACTGCTCTCATTGCTTAGTGCAAGGAGGATTTTGAAGAGCAGGTCTGAGCTGGAAACAAGGGATATCCCAGCTAAACAAACAGGGAAAATCAATAATCTTACAAGGAGCATTCACTGACTGCCAAAAGCACAGCCAGGCAGAGGCAGAAATTGATTCTTTACAGCGACCTCGGTTTGTTGGGGGTGTGGGAGAAGGAGCTCATAGGGGAGCCCTCAAACCAGCAGATACCTCCCACTAACCACACACAGAGCCTCTGACTTAATCGTTATCCTGTGGAAACGACCAGTTTCCAGATGATAGATAACCAGCAAGTTTCAGGCTCAGGTGTTTTCTTACCAAGTTGCAAAAATAATCCCTCAGTTTGAGGGGAAGAGGGGGTTTTATTCCTTTCTCCCTCTTCTCCATCACCATGTTTGAGTCCTAGACTTGTGATTTTTGAGGTTTTTTTTCCTGACTGATGCCTGCAGGAACAATCTGGCACGGTCCAGGCATGGGGCAGGGCTATGCAGCCCTGTGTGAGAGCAACTGGCTTGGACAGAGCTGAACAGACCAAGGCTGCTGTCTGCTGACGTGAAAGATTTCCCTCTCTGCAGGCAAGAGAGGAAAGGAGGCAGCCTGAGCTTGCTGTTCATTTCAGAAGAGGAGTGGGAAATAAAAGAGAAAAACTCACAGGAGCTCTTGTGACTGATAAATCCCAAGGAGTGTCCTGGTGGATGTCCAGTGCTTTGGCTCTCAGCTGCACCTTTCATTTGGCTTAGAAAAGAAAGTAGCAGCTCAGCCCAGTAGGTGTGAAAAACAGGATCATGCTCCACAGTGTGGCCAAAAATGCTTTGCTGAGCATTTTCTCTGTTATTCCACCTTCTTCCCAGCATCAGAGCCACTGTGCCCAGGGCTCCTTGCATCCCGCAGGACTCCAGCAGCCCGGAGCACAAACCAGCTGGAAGGATCAGGCAGATCCTCCTTAGCAGCACCAATTCAATGAACATGCTGCCTTCTGAAACGTGGGCTTTCCCCTTTAACCCTTCCTGAAACGGATGTGGCAGTTCAGCCTTCTCAAAACTGGTTTCAGTGAACTCAGGCACATCCAGTCTCAGAGGTTCTGGAGGGTTTTGTCCATGGTGAAGCCACAGGTGGATAAAAGATAGGACCTGGGAGAGCAATAGATTTACAGAATCTTGGAATTTTTAGCTTGGCAAAGACCTCTAAGATAAAATCCAACCATTAACCCAGCACTACCAAGTCCACCATGTCCCTGAGTGCCACCAGCAAGTCCAAGCAGACGCCTTGGGAAGAGCCCTGAATGTTTTATTCACCGTTTATTTCGCTTGTCAGTTTATACCAAACCTCACAACACTTATCACAAAAATTACTGAGATTCCAGAAATTCCTCTTTCCAGCTGCTGAGCCCTTAAAAAAAAGCTCATTATTTTAACAACAGAGATTCTCATCAGCCACTCAGAAGAAACTGGGGCTTGTTCTGGGGACACCAGCAGCCAATCCTCTCCATGCAGAGCTCTCCGTGCTGCATTTGGCCAGGCTGTGTAAAATGTTCCATTTCCTGCCTCCTCCACAAAAGCATCAGCTGTGTCACATCCTCTAATGATAAGGTGGAGACTTTATCTCCCCCTCCAGTGCGTGTTTTAGCCCAAGCTTTTATTTAGTTTGTGTAATCTCTGGTGTCAATCACCGTGTTGGTTTCCCTGCTTCTTGTGCCTTCTGCTGCCAAACCACTCTCAGTGAGTGTAAGAGGAGATAAAAATCTCTCAGTAGTGAGGGTAAAATGTTTCTTCATGGTGGCCACAAGCTGGGACAAAACCTGCCTCTGCTGGGCACTCTGATTTTAAGGAATGTGGCTGTAGCCATGCTGAGAGCTGTGCTGGGCAGATTTGTGCCCTCACAACGCTGCCCTGGCCACCTGCTCTGTCCTCCTTGGCTCTGCAGAGCCCCAAGGAGAAAGGAGGGAGAGGTGCCCTGTTCCCCTGTGCCTTGGGCACATGGTGTACCCTGGAGCTGCCCTCCAATGTTCCCAGTGTAAACAGCTCTGCTTTAATAATGCACGCTTTGCTACTCACCTGAATTCATTCCATCCCTGCCATCCCCAGTTTGGAGAAAGTTCTTGCTTGTTGGTTTGTTTGCACAGGTTTTTTTTTAATTTGGTTTGTTCTTCCTGAGCCCGAAGATTTTCTCTTTTTGTGCCCAAACACAAGTAAGATTATTATTTTTTTTAATTATTCTTAAGAAAACTGTTTTATCCAAGCATTTTGTGAGTGGATAGTCCCCTGTGGCTATGTAATAGTAATTGCAAAGCTTATTTTTTTCTGCTCCCAGTGGCTTTGATTGTGTGAAAATAAATGTTGAGTACTATGAAGCAATTAATCCTCAGCTCTCCTGGGAGTTGGGTAGGTAATTATTGCTATCTTTAGCTTACAGAGTGAGGTGAGCATCAGCAACTGGATCATTTGCCCTTGCCCCAGAGAACAAGGACAAGATTTTAGCCCGCTTGTATCAGGTAGATCCTTTTAATTGAAATATCCCACTCCTGCTCTTCAGGTATTTCATGTTCTGCACTGACATATCCACCTCTGCTGTCCTCACAGCTTTAGTCATCAAACAGATGGACATTTCCAGAACTTCACTGGAAAACTTTAGGGGATAGCCGGGGACAGAAAGAGCTGAAAGTCTGAGCTTTCAGCCCTGTTGGGTTGTGGTCAACTCACTTTAGATTTTCCTTAGGGCCACTCTGGTGTTTCCACCCCACACTGAATAAGGGGCCTTATTAAACCACAGGAAAGCCCCAAGTTTTTGTGCTTCATTTTGCAAATAATGAAGTCCTGTAGGTGGATGGAATGGTCCTGTTTGCAAAACACCACAGCCAGTGTTTGCCTGCCTCTAATCCCCAATGCAAATCATGCAGGGGAATTTATTTTGCAGCTTGTTTATGGGATGTGATGCTATTACTGTATTCAGATAAAGCCACACAGTGGAAAGCAGAGCAGATGCATTCTGTTGGCTTTGGAGCTGAATGGGGAACGTAACCCCAAGGGCACAGAACAGCAAATCCAGCCTGCAGCAAACTGCTGCATGAATCAGCCCTCAAATATTGTCCTTCTAGACACCCCTGCTGTTAGCCTTTGCATTTCTGGTTGCCAGAGGCACAGAGGAAAAAAAAAAAAAAACAAAAAAACCAAAACATGGGCAGGAAACAACGTGGTTGCTTTTATTTACCTCTGCCATTAGTGTCCACCAAAATTTCTTACATTTGTATGACATTTCCCCAAGCAGCCCTCTGAGAGATGTCATTTGGTGAAGGATGCCACAGCAGAAATGCTAATTACCTTCGAGGAAGAGGGTTAAATACTGGTAGTGAAGAAAGGCAGGCCCAGAGAAGAGGCACCAGCCCAAAACAGTGATCATTGGGGTAACTGTGCTGCTGCTGATGTGAAGAGGAGTTAGATCAAGGCTTTTTCAAATTGTTCACAGCTGAGATTGGAGAGGGAGTGAAATCACCTTCTAGGCTGCAATATCAACTTATTAGCTGAGAGCCTGTTCAGCACCAAGAAGCTGCCACCCTCCAGCCTCCCCTCCCAGCCCCAAAGGTTTTTTTGCAGGGAGGTGTTGGATGGAATCCCAGTGAGGGGAGCACTAAGCTCCCACCAGCAGCTCAAAACAGAGCCATGCTTTGGGGGAAATACATCTTGGAATGGTAATACCTGAGTAACTCAGCTGGGAATTCTGCTGTTCCCACCCACCCAAGGCAAAAAAATGAGGGTTTAAACCATAACCAGCACTAGGCCATGCCATAAACCTGGCCTTTTGAATTCTTCAGGCACACATTTTTGTTTTAAAGAGGGATAAGAAAAGGGCAAAAAAGATGCCAAAGGCAGGGCACAGGCTCCAGGCATGGGGCTCCAGAGAATTTGGGGCTTTTCAGTCTGCAGTGGCACGGAGCCTTTAGCCATGTGCAGAAGGGAATGTGATTTCACTGGTACAGGCAGTGTAAGATTTGGGGGCATGGGGTGAAACGAGCAGCAGGTGGGCTCAAATCAAACAAGCAGATTTCTCCCAGTGCTGTGGAGTTCACTCGCTGCCTTGTTAGAAATTATCAGATTATTTGTAGAGAATTCTGTGAATTTGGTGAAGAATTGATGAGAAAAACATGAGCTTTCCCCTCTTTTATCTCACACCTGGCCAGAGCAAGGAGTGACAACAGGATGGTGTCTGGAGGGAGGCAGAGGTCCCACAGCCTGGTGTTGTTTCAGAAGGGTGGAGGAGGACCAAAGTGTTTATTTTACCCATTGCATTCACTTTCAATGCTAACTGAAAGTAGCCAAGCGCCTCATTAATACTCATTTGCATATTAACTTCCACACCCCTGAGGAAGCAAATGGAGACACAGCACGCCTCACATGCAGACAACAAAACCCCACCTGTGACCGTGATTGTTCCAACCCTTTGGCAAGGCCAAAATTTATAGTACAGAAGGAGTCTGGATAAAATTAAATATGAAGAAGAAGGAAAAAAAGGAAAGGGATAAACAGCTCTGTTTGCTCAGGACTGTGTCTCCCCTCCTTGAATGTAACCAGATTTTGTGGTGTTGAAAACAAACTCTTTGTGAATCTGTGGAAGTTCTTGTTGAACAGGACCAGACTTGAGAGCTGAAATGGTTTTAATCAAGAATTAAACCCAGCCCTTCTAATCCCCGAGGACCAGCAGCACCACAAGAGGGTTATTTTCTGCCAAAATTCCATACCCTCAACACAGCAAACCCACAGGACACTCGATGAGCTGGACCTCGATCCAGCTCAGGGCAAAATGCGCTTCAGACTTCTCCTGTAAAATCACAAATCCTTCAGATTTACTCTCTGCCAAGAACCCAAAAAGCAGCACCTACCAATAGCTCACTCCCCTCCTCCTTCCCCCCAAAATTTCCCCTTAACAGGCTACTTGAAATCATCCAGGCTGCATTAATAAATGAAATCATGAAACCCAAAGTGGCTGTAATTAGTGGGGGGAAGCAGTGACCAGCTAATCAGCTCTGCCCCTGTTATTTTAGGATCCAAACTGAGCTTTATAAAGCTTTATAAACCTCTGTACAACTAATTGAGGTAATTAACATCTTGTCCCTCTTTTTACACAGGCAATTATAAGCTACCATCAGATCTATGAGGAGAAATAAGGGAGAGGATGAGGATTTTTCATATCAAATGTAAAAAAAAATAAGGGGGGGGGATAGTTCCAATACCAATAAATTCACATCTTTTCAGAAAAGTGAGGGAGAAAGACACTAATCTGTTGGGTTTTTTTTCCTCATCCTTTGCAGGTTATCTTTAAAAAGTGGATGGTTTAGTGATTTGCTAACAAGAGCTAAAGACTGGATATAATTTTGGATTTTTAACCATTAAGCTTTTTCCCTAAAAATGGCATTTTTCTTGGTCGTGACAGTAAATTGAAAAGCCTGTAATTAGGGAGCTGTCTCCAGGGCGTCCAAAATATGAGGATTTTATTTTCTTTCCTTGAGGATTTTGGTTTTTGTCTTCAGCAGGTGCTTTATAAGACAACAAGTATATCCATCTGTTGGAGCCTGAAAATCTAGTGGAGCTGGGGGGAAAGGAACAGCAAGAAGGGTATTATTTTTCTTATTTTTACTTTTATTTATAGGGCTTATTTGGCTTTCTACACTCAAGCAAGCTGAGACCTGAGGGTTGTCTTGAATTGAAAGGAGCATCACCCTTAATATTAAATTCAATGCTGCCCAGTGTGCTGGAAATGGGAAAGATTTCCACTTTTTTATTAAAAAAATGAAGGTCAGACTGGTCTTGAGCTGTTCTTCCAATCTGAGAAATCCAGAAATTTAATGTCAGTGACCTACAGCATTGAATTGTTCTGCCTTTTTCTGGGGAAAATATACATACAGATCACTGAATTGGGATTTTTTGGCCCATTTAACCACTTCTTACCAAGCAGTTATTTCAGAGGAAGCCAAATGCCTCAATCAATCATTCCTTTCCCTTCCCAGCAGTGCTGGGTCACATTCCAAAGGAAAGGAAAGGGGAAAGGAAAGGAAAGGAGAAAGGAAAGGGGAAAGGAAAGGAAAGGGGAAAGGAAAGGGGAAAGGAAAGGGGAAAGGAAAGGAAAGGGGAAAGGAAAGGGGAAAGGAAAGGAAAGGAAAGGAAAGGAAAGGAAAGGAAAGGAAAGG
>QUSF01000003.1:1338353-1407732 GCA_003676055.1 Chloebia gouldiae | reverse complement strand
CACTTGTTTCCTTCCAAATCTGCATCCATCTATTGTTTTTTTTACCACTTTCACCCTGCTTTTTAAGAACAATTTGGCTTTCACTTTTCCTCCTTCCACATCTGGATCCATCCATTCTGGTTTTACCATTTCCATCCTGCTTTTTAAGAACAATTAGGCTTTTCCAGCCTGTTTTCACAACAGGAGCAGGTTGTTGGTTTTTTTTGCCTGACATCCTCAGAGGCAGAGAAAGACGACACTGCTGAGAGAGGTCCCAGCTTTTCAGGGCACCAAGAGGAGGCCAAGCACCACATGAGGAATTTCTGACGTGCTCAAGTGCTCACTGCAAGGCTGAGTGCATTTCTGGGGAGCATATGACATTAAACATCTCTGCATGTGGGTCTCAGCCATGCACTTAATTCCAGTGATCCCTCTCAAGGACATTTTCCACCCTTTCTGCTCTTCTCTGCTCCTTGACTCTCCTTGGACAGTTTGGTTTTTGCAGAGTTTCTCTGTGCAAAGCTTTTTTTTTTTTTTCCACCTGCTGGAAGTGATGCTCTGTGCTTGGGGCACAGGAATTGTTCAGATTTATTTTCAGCAGCATCTCCAGCAAAATTAAGCTTTGTTCCTCCTCATCCCTCTCTCTCCTCCCTTTCCAGGGAATTCACACATCACAGGGTTATCAAAGGCTTATCTTTACTTCTTTGTGTGCAATGCAGATGAGGAAAGGTTTTATCAAGAGAAATAACAGCTTCAATTGGAAAAAAATAGGTGTTTATATATATGTATATATATTAATGTTTAGAAAAATGTGTGGCTTCAGGTATAGCAATACTTCCTGAGGGATAAAAGAGGAATAAAGGCTGAGTAGCCATTGCTGTGGATTTAGCCTGAAAATCAGTGCTTACTAAGAAAGTAGAATACCTAGACTCATGTATGATCCAAATGGATTTTTTTTCTCTAAAACTCTAAGCCTATCCAAGTTCTGGATACCCAGATGTTAAAAGCATGCTTAATTTCTGTGAAGAATAAATGAGGGTGCAAAGTACTAAAGTAATGGAGGGAACAATATAAAATATTACTGGTTTATCTGTATATAGAAGCAAAAAAAAAATCCATTATGAAATCAGAGCGCTGGTTGAGGAGGGTGTCCTGTGGCAAAACCATCGCTCCCATCCTTCATGACAGCCACAGGTTTACAGCCAAGTCCCAGATTAACATTCATGGCTCTTCTGGGCACTAAACCCCTCCAACTCCGTGGAGATGTGGATTTTTATGTCATGCCACAATTTCCTTCCCACCTGCTTTGCTCCATGCTGCCCCAGGGGTGATAATTTCACATCCTCACAGCCCCACCAAGGGCTGGTGGTCCCACCAGCTCCTCCCTGCCTGGCTGATTTATTCTCTGCAGGTGCTAATTGCTCTTTTTTGATTTTTGTTTCTGTAATTAACCATCTTGACAGAACTCAAGAACTCAGAACAGTTTTTTTTTCAGACCCATGAAATGCATAGCTGGACGTTTGCTCGCTGTGTTCCCGGGGTAAAGAGCCTTAAAAGCTTTTTTCTGCCTCTGGCTGTGCTAGTCAGGCAAATAAAAAATACTTTGTGGCAGATATCAGCAGTCAATCATGGCTGGAAGGGCACTTAATAAAACTCTGCTTTGAGATGTTGCTTTTAGAGATCCATTCATCTTGGTCCCTCCTTCTTTTGGAGATGCTTCACTGGTGTCTGCCAGAGGCTGAAGGAGCTCTGGAAGTGTGTGAGCTGCACTATAATTTAATTTATACACCATGAGGAAGGGACTCCTGGTGTTGGGGTGTGTATTTGGGCCTCAGCTGTTCTTTTCATTTGGATCTTACAAACTTGGGGATATAATAATATTTTATGAATAAATTTTATTATAAAAATTGGTGAATTTATATTATATAATTAATATATTAGTAGTAAATGTTTGAGGAAGGTAATATTTAAAATATATTTATGTATTATTAATAATAGTTATTATTTACTATAATATTGTTTTAATAGTTCATACTGATTAAACTAGTATAATATAGAATATTTATTAATATAATGATAATTAATAAATATTATAATAATAGGAACAACTATTAAAGTTAAAAAATTAAAGTTACCTCATTCTATTAAAACCATTAAAATAACTATTAAACTAAATATTAAACTATTAAAATAAATATTTTTATATTAAATAAGAGGAATAATTTTACTATATTAAATAACAGGAACAACTTTTCTGTCTCCTTAAACTGTCTGCCAGCACAGGGCTCCCATTTCAACCATACAGTTATTTACCTTCATTTTCTTAAAATCCACCTTTTTGCTGTGCTGCTTTCGCTGTTCCCAGAGCCAGACATCTCTGGTGGTTAAACTGTGCTAGCCAAGCCCTGATGGTTTTGTAGACAGAAAAGGAAATTAGAGTTGGAGCTCACTGCCTTGGGTCTACTTGACCTGAGCTTTAAGGGACCAAGAAATTATCTGGAAATCTTTTTTAACCCAGCTACGAAGCTGCAGCTTTGGTTGTCTGTGCAAATTTGTTTTCTGAGTGTTGTTGTTACAGGGAGGTGGAACAAAGGCAGGATTTATTGAGGGGACATCTTCCAAAAACCACCACAGAGTTGTGGAAGAAGAGCAAAGGAGAGGGCTGAGGAAAGGGAGTGAGGAAAGGGAGTTCCTGAAGGGAACCCACCAGCACTGCCCCTGCTCTTTGGAAAAAGAGGTGGGAAGGGAAAAGAATCCATGGGATTGCTGCAGGCTGGGGGGAGAGCTCAGGGCCTGGCCAGGAGCTGCGATCCCAGCACAGAATTGCTGGGCTATGGGATGAGGGAGGGGATGGAGGCTGTGGTGACCACGGGCAGGAGCCCTGAGCCCCAGCTGCAGAGGGTTGGGGAGCCCTTGGGGAGATCCACGGTGGGGAGATCCCAGAGCTGAGCTGGATCCCTGGTGTGGGATGAGCCCTGGCTCTGCTGGTCCCACCTGGATCATGGATGTCCAGAAGCTCCAGCAGTCCCAGGGACATTCCCTGTGCTGGGAATGCTGAGCAGCCTGGGTGCTCTTCTCTCTCCTGTACTGCCTTTTTCCAGCGTGGGTATTTTTTTTTCCTCTGCAAATTGCTCTGATCCTGTATCCCCCTCGTGTTCCTCTGCTGCAGATCTGACAGGATTTGTTACTTCACAGTGAAGTTATCATCATCCTCACCAAACAACAACTCTGTCTTTGATTTTTTCTTCTTTCCCTGCTGTGGGACTGCTGAGGGTTCGAATCTCTCTTTCCAGAAGGGGAATTAAAATGTTTGGCAGGTTGATGCCCCTCTCCTTTATAATGATGTGCCAATTCACTACTCAAACTTCATGGGCTGTCAGCTCTGAAAACAAGTATTAAATATATATTGCAGCCCTGGGAGGAGAGCCCAACCAGTCAGAGTGCAATGGACCTAAAAATAAATGCTGATTTCCCTTGCAGAGGAGCCTGGGGAAAAGGAACAGCATCCACTGGGGCAACCAGCAGGAGAAGGAGATGAACCAGCAAATTCAGCTACAGATGGAGAGTTCAGGATAAAGCTGGGAAGCTCAGCTCAGTTCCAAACTCTGAAAATGAACTTTCTGCTGGGGGTGGTCTTGTGGCTGAATGCCTAAAACCCAACCTGGAAATGAGACTTGCTTTTGCCTTGTTTCTTTTCACTTTTTTTCTGCCTACATCCTAAAGGCGTTGTAATTAATGTTTGGCTAGATTAGCATTGCTAATTGATGTCATGGGGATGATTTGCTTACCCCCTACACACGTGGACTAGTGATGACATCAGGGAATGGAAGCATCTTTTTCTTCGTGGAAGTGTTAGGAAAAAATTCTTCTCTGAACGTGTTGTCAAGCTTTGGAACAGGCTTCTCTTGCTGTGGGTGGAATCACCCTCCCTAAATGTGTCAAAAAGATGTGTAAAGGTGGTGCTTGGGGCCGTGGTTTAGTGGTGGACATGGCAGTGCTGGGTTTATGATTGGGCTCAGTGATCTCAGAGGCCTTTCCCAGCTTTAAGGATTTTGTGATTCTGTGCACAAGGATTTTATGATTCAGTGCTGGTGCAGGAGTGTTGTATACTTGAGGGGATTGGATGTAGCTGGGTGTGGGAAGGTTTACAGCAGTGAGGGAGTGAGATGTGATCCTGTTCCCAGTGCTGTGCTCACCCTCCTGCTCTCCTGTCAGGAAAAACTGAGCCAGGCAGAACCACCTTTAGCAGGAGCAAAGCATTGGTGCAGTTATGGATCTATCTGGCAGTGCAGGAATGGGAGCCTGGTGAAGCCTGGAGCTGTATCTAGGTTTGAATTTCAGCCAGGTGAGAGTAGGAGATGGGAACAGGTCATCCTGGAAAGAGGAACATTTCTTCTGGTTTAGAAATTAAAATCCAGTGCAAAAATCCAGTGTGGTTTTTTTTTAAGGGATGGGCAGGATCTCTCAAGGGGTTTGTGTAGTCAGCACAGAGTCATGAGATGGTTTGGCTTGGAAAGGATCTTAAAATCCTCCAGTTCCACCTCCTACCCTGGGCAGGGACACCTTCCACTGTCCCAGGGTGCTCCAAGCCCCATCCAACCTGGCCTTGGGCATTTCCAGGGATCCAGGGGCAGCCACAGCTGCTCTGGGCACCCTGTGCCAGGACTTTCCACCCTCACAGGGAAGAATTTCTTCTTGACATCTAATAAATCTCTCCTCTTAGTTTAGAACCATTCCCGTGTCCTACATCTATCTGCCCACGTGAAGAATTGTTCTCCGTTTTTTTTATAAACCTCCTTTAAGTACTGGGAGCCTTCAATGGTGCTTCCTCAGAGCCCAGTCCCACCAGTGCTGTGGATTTGCCAGATCCCTGGTGGAAGAGTCCCACAGATGATTCCTCTTTCAACAATCTTCCTCCAGGCTCTTTATTTTGGAATTTGTGTGTGTGGACAGGCTGGGTGTGGGTGTGTGTGTGGCAGAAGCTCAAAGCCAACTGGACAGCTTTGCTCTACGTGTGACAGGGCTCACTGCCCTCTCCCAACATCACCCCTTGTTCTGAGGGTTCCATCCATCCATCTGGCCTTCCTGGGACAGCCAAATATCCTGGGGGTCGTGGCCATGAAGGGAAAATGGTGTTTTGTCAGGGAGCAGAGCCAGGGAATGGTTTCCATCAGGATGGCACAGGCCATGTGCTCAGTGGTCACACAGGAGTTGGGTGACAGTCCCAGCACAGTGTTTCACCCAGCAGATGAAGCCCATTTCCTGTAAAATAATTGGAATGGAGAGAAAGATTAATATTTTTGATTGTTCTTGTACGAGCAATAGAGAGTCTCACCCAGACTTTTCACACTGTGCTAAAATAACAGCAGCAAAATTAAAAATTGTGCTTCTCACCAGAAATGATGCAGTGAGCACCTCCAGCCCTGCATGCACAGGGACATGAGCTGCTTACAAGGGGCAGGAGGGAGAGAAATCTGAAATTGAATTTGTACCCCAGCAGCGAGGTCTGCAGTGGGGAACCCATTAAGATTCTGCAGAGCTCACCAGTGAGTGACCAGAGCTGCCCTCTGAGACTGGGGCATGTGGCTACTGGGAAATGAGATTTAATTGATCTTAAGGCCAAGATATAAGGATTGGTGAGTGGTCTCTTCACTTTAGACCTTGCTGAATCTGCCTTCTAAAGTTATTTTCCCTTAACAAAAACTCTAACCTTCAGTTGAGGAATAATCTCACCAGGATGGGTTATTTTGTGAAGTTGAGAGGAGAGGGTGAAGGGATTTATAATTTTCATTCTTAGGTCATGAGGAAGAAAAAACAGAATAGCCTTTCCCCCTTTTCTTCCCATCAAGTGACTGGATATGTTCAGAAGTTCTAAGTTACTTTTCTTAACAGAAGCGTGAATAAATAAAGAAAAAAGTCTTGGTTTTAAATTTTCTTTTCAGACCAGAACATATCCAGGATGGCCACATCTTTATTTGATGACAGAGCCATTTCTAGGAAGGAGGGAAATGCCACTTTCATGATTCCCAGGTCAGTCTGGCCAAATCAGAGAAGGGATCATGACCTGTGCCACAGATCAGACAGTGGAAGAGTTTCAGTTTTGAAAGTTCTATCCCAACTATCAGTTTCAATCCTATTGAGCCTGGGGTTCTCTAGCTCCCTTCAACAGCAGCAGACTTCATTGGGGAAGGACGTTTTCAGGCTTAGAAATGTCATATTGGGCTAAGTCTGGAGTTTAAATGTATTTAGGAATCTTAAGAAATTTGGGCCACTGCGATCAGGTGTGGGGTTTGTCAGTGGGTTGTTTCCCTGTAGGATGGTGGCACTGATGGAAAGCAGCACTCCTGGGTGTCAGGAGGGGGAGGGCAGGAGGAGTGCAAGGGAAAAGCTGCTTTTTCTTCATTAGGTGGGAGACACATGAAGAGCAACACGTTGGGTTTGACCTGCAGACGATTAATTCAGCCTAAATCAGCACCTTGTGGCTGAAATCATTTTACTGGAGCTAAAAAAATGAGTCTTTCCTGATGCAGGTAGCATCTGATCTTCTTTTTGTCTGTAAGGAGAGTGCTGCTGAGTTCCTGTGGCTATTTCAAGGGAATTCCCACAGGATCACTGCAAACAGCACAAGTCCAAGACCTCAGCTCCAGCATCTCCCCCAGCATCCCTTCCCCTCACAGGAGCTGGCAAAGCCCTCAGGAATTGGGTCACATATTCATTGGGCCCTTGGAATTTAACTCCTGGCAGTGCTTGGGAAAATCCTGCCCTGCAGCCACCACCCTGGGGAGATAAATCAGCTTAGCTGGGCTGACTGAGCCTGGCTGTGCCACATGAAAGCTCCTGGAAGGTGTGACAGGAGCAAGCCTGGGGCTGAGACCCACGTGTGGCACGGGCAGCACGTCCCAGTGACCCCAGGGATGTGGGGTGTTCCTCAGGGAACTCCTCGAGATGGGTGTGAGCCAGCCTTGTCCCTATCCTGAGCTGGGAATTTTGTGTGGGTGATGATCCTTGGGGAGAAAAGGCTCCTTAACCATTGGAGTGGGGGGGACCTGCCAGGAATGGGCTCAGCCTTTGGCCTCAGGGCCCTTCCAGAGAAACATTTCAGTTGTCCATGAATATAAAAACACAGCCAAGGAGATGAAATTAAATATATGGAGATTCTTATCTTAGGAAATTCCCTGGGTTCAGCAAACTGAACTCCAGCAGATTCAGGGAAGGAGCTTTTGTCTCGACTTTTACAGAGACTCTCTGTGTCCTACATGACTTTTTCAGGTCCATAAGTGGGGTGAGGAGAGCTCAGGTGGGGCAGTTTGCAAAGGGTTACACAGGGTTTAGCCCAGGGAGTAGGGAAGGGATGCCAGAGTTTGCCACTTCCCTTTGTAATCAGCTAAGTGCTCTCACTCTGATAAGCAAAGTATGATTTTAATTAAAAAGCCATTCCAGCTGGATTTAATTCTTATGCCATTGAACAGGCAAATTGCTTTGTGTATAAGGAGGAAAAAAGTGTGATTCTCCTCTTGTTCCAAAGAGTTTTAATCCACAGTGGCTCAGATCCCAGGTCAGGGATAATTTCCCTGCTTCTCGGAAGAAATGTGATTGTTTTTTTTTTTTTCTCTCCCATCTTTAAGATATCCCTGCTCTGACTCCCCATTTAAGGAGTTCATTGTGCCATCCCAGGGGGATGCTGCACTCTGGGGAGCCAACCTTGATTTTTTAACTTTGAAATGAAGGATTTTCAGAGAAGATCTGCACATTTTTCTGTACTTTGATGCTGAGGAAAGCACTTCTCTCTATTTCCTATCCTCTATTTAATTTTGTAGAGCAAATCCTGGAGCTGGTGCTCAGCTGAATCCAGGGGATTTCTGGCCATGCTTGGTAGAAAATGTGTGTTCACAGAGAAAATAAAGATGTTACTTTGCTCTTTATACTGCTCAGTCTTACCTGGTCCAGGTTGAGTTGTGGCATGAGATGCTGCTGTCAAATACCTCCAGAAAAAACTGTCTGATATCAACTTGTGTCACCAAGGAGATGAATGACACAAATCTCCCCCAAAGGATGATACACAGAAAAGAGCAGAAACACAGCAAGGTGATGGCTATAAACTCCACCCAGAATGCTGAAAGCTCTTGCAGAATTTAAAAAAAAATATATATTCACTTATTTTTATTCACTCACAATATTTCCAGGCTGTATAAGCACAGCTATGGTCTGGAGTGTCACTGTAAATCATGGGGCAGGGTTACTGAGTTGGATTTTCCTCCAGCTCTTTGCAAGGCTCAGTTCTGGGCGTGCTGGGAGCTGTGGATGGATGGCTCCATGCCCAGCTTGGGAAAGCTGTGCAAGGAGAATATTCCTTCCCTGCCTGCAGCCCTGTGAGCATGGAAGGCACATCCATGAGCAGTGACAGCAAGCACAGCTATAATGACAGCAGTAACAGCCTTGACATTAGCACACTCACCTTGTAAAAAAGTTCCTAATGATTCCAGGCCCTTGATTTTAATTTGGTGCTTCTTCTCTTTCCTCGCCCTGTTCTGCTGCTGCTGCGCCTTCTGTGTGATTCCCTGAAGCCCAAAGCTGGGAATTTAGGAGTGAAATTAAGGGGCAAAGCTGCATTTCCATCCTTGGAGAAGCCAATTTCTCCCAGGAATGCTAACAGCCTGATAAACCTGTGAGGGATGCCCGGGGCACAGCTGGATCCTGGTGCTGGCTTGGCTGTGATTGAAAAGTGCCATAAATTCTCATCTACAAAAACTGGCCCTCAATAACGTGTGCAGGGCTGGGAATGGGATGTTCTGGGCAGGAAACAACTCCTTGAGGGCAGGAAACCCAGTTCAGGGAAGTTAATGGTAGCAACCAGATGATGGTGAACACTGCAGTGAGTAAAGCACAAGCTGTGGAACAGAAAATCCCCATTTTTCACTGGGCTGGCTGGTGGGCTGTGGAGCTGTGAAGAGTTTCTGAAGGACTCCTGACCTTAAACATGGTTTTCCTGTTGGCAATAGCCTGAATTTCTTGTCTGGAAGATCTTCCCTTGCTGGACCAACCTCTGCCATGGCAGTGTGAGCTTGTGCCACTGAGAGGCATTTTCAGCTCTGAGGATCCTCAGGGAAAAGGTTGGACTCTGCCAGAAGAGCAAAACAATTGGGTTGTGAAATCCCAGCCCTGAGGATGCTTTTTAGGTCCCTGCTCCCCTGAAAAGATCCAGAGGAGTCTGATAAACCACAAGCTGTGCAATTCTCTTTTATGGGGTGGGACACCTCAGATAGCAGGAGGGTTAAGGTGGGATCTCACAGCACATCTGCAGGCACAGGCACTGCACAATCCACTCACTTCTGTAACATCCAAACAGCCCCTGAGGGGCAGGTGCAGCCAAAGTTCACTGTGTCCCCAGCCTGGGCTTGGGAGGTCCAGCAAGCCCAGAGCTGATGACATGGATGTTCTTGCTTTGAAGAACAGAAAACATCAGGGAAAAAAAAAAAAAGAGTAGGAATGGTTTCTCTTCCCTGGAATTGCAGAGCATCTCTTTCATTCAAGATGGATTTCTTTCTCCCACACATGGAACAGAGTGAGATGTTATACAGAGGACAGAGAGACTCCAGCCATCCTCCATTTTTTAGCAAGAATAGGATCAGATCCTCCTTTTGTCCTGTAAAAACATCCCCAGGGTGGGAGTGAATTGCAGATAAAGATGCCAAACTCTGCTTTTGTGGTCACTGGAGCTTTGAGGTTGGATTTATCTACCCCCAGGCAGGGCCTTGTGCCAGTTCAGGAAGCTGAGGGCAGCAGAGGGGACAGGTCCCTCAGACACTTTTTCTTTCTTGGACCATGGGCTCTCCCAGCTCTCAAGGATTTCACCTGGGCCTTGGGCAGCAAACTTCAGGCAAAGGAATTCTGCCTTGGAGTGCAATTTGTCTGTCTGTTCCTGCATGCACAGGGACCAGCTCCATCTCACTGTCCGTACTGGTGAAATACCAGTAGCTCCTGGTCACTTTTGGCAACCCCAAAAACCAGCAAAACCAGCAGCAAAAATCATTAAATTAGTCAGAAAAAAAAAAAAAAAAAAAAAAAAGAAAAGTTTAATTTCTCGCTTGTTTATCAGCTGGATTACAGAGGTTTGGCATCTTTCTTCTCTGTGACACCAAGGTGACCTGAAGGCTGCTGCTGCTGCTCCTCTCTTGGCCGGGATCACAGAATCATGGAATGGCTTTGGTGGGAAGGGATTTTAAGAGTTCATCTCATTCCAAGCTGCTGCTCTCAGCAGGGGCACCTTCCACTAGACCAGGATGTACTGACCATGGGAAAAAAAAGAAGATACTGCAAGTTTCCTGATGAAACCTTGGGAACTGGCAGCATCTGTAGCTCCAGGATCAATAAGATTTTTCTTTGCCTCTTCTTTCACCATGACATGGATAGTTAGACCTTGACCTGGCTTTCTCCAACCCAAAGGTGTTAATCAAAGAGAAATGCCCCTGAAGTGGAGTTTTCGGGGACATCTGAGCAGCATTTCCTCCTCTTGCAGTTGAGAACATTATTGAAGCATCATTATTTAAATGTGGATATTTATTTTTTTTTTCCAAACAAGAGCAAGTGGGCTTTCATGAGTGCAAGCCAGCAGCTACTTGGGAAAGTCCAAGGAAAATGTAACATCTCAGTGCCTGGGCCAAAATTTGACATCAAAACCCAGGAAGTCTGTGCAGTTGGAGCTATATTAAGATTAGAGTAATCCCTGATGGGAAGGACAGATTATTTTATTTGGCAACATATTAAAAGCAGTTAAATTTCACCAGTTACCTCCAGTAAATCAAGTCCAACAACCTGTTCCTGATAAAATGTAACTCGTGCTCTGCTGAACTCTTCTATTTAAGGGGCTGAGATGGGCAGCCCAACACATTTCCCCTGGCCCTTGCTATTATTGGAGATAATCTGGAGAGGGTTTTGGTTTTTCAGTGGTTTTCAGTTCATGGCCCATTGCGCTTTACTCTGATAGATTGAATTTTCTCATAGCAAAGGGCGTCTGAGCACATTCAACACCTGCTTAAATTGCCTGAACATGCTCCCAGTGGCTACTGAGATAACCTGAGGGCATCCAGAAGGATGCAGAGCTCCTCTACTTCCTTTTGTGCTTCCTTTCCACACCCTCCTTTGGTTTTTATTGGCCTTTTAAAATTCTTGACGTGGTGTCATGGGACAGATCTTCCATTGCCGTATGAAAAAGGAGAATTTTCTTCTTGTCCTTCCTCTCTGCTCAGTTTATCCAGCAAACACTCGTGTTTGCTTTTCCCCAGCAGCACACGCTGGGAGTTAATGTGGAATTATTTACCTTTTTTAATCCCCAAATTCTCTGCCACATCACTTCTTTTCATACTGGAGGTCTGCGCTGAGTTTGTTCTTTCTCGAGTCCAGGTTTTGCAATTGGCTGGGTTCAAACAGATCTCAGCCAGCTTTTACAAAAGCTCTTAGGTGCAAGTTGTCCCAGCCTGCTAATTTTAAATGTTTATGTCTCGTGGATGCTGTTTAACATCTGCCTTTGTTACTAATGAGCTGGAAAAAGCTTCTCCATCATCAGCAGAGCCATGTGTGTTGCCCTGCTGCTATCCAAATACAAATCAAAATTATTACATGTTGAACTTTCCTCTGCTGGAGTGTACAGTCTTTAAATTTTTTTTTGTTGTAATGTTTTTGTTAAAAAAAAAAATCCAAACTCAAAAAATGCAAAGAAACCAAATTCAAAACAAAAAAAAAAGCCAAAAAAACCAACTAAAAATATTAACTTCTTATGAATCTCTTATCTTTACCAGCTGCAAAGTTTTCCTGATACCTTCAGGTTCTCATATAATGCTTCTAAATGTCATGATGCTTTGTTTGTATTTCTTCATCTCTGTTTGCCTTAGTCTAGTAAACACTGGGTTGTTGGTTCACTTATTTGTTTTCACTTCCGATTCCCCCCTTTTTAAATCATGTTTGACCTGCGATGAAGTTTTTACTCCAAGTTAATCATTTCCATCAGGAAACTCTGCCTGGCTTGGATCACCATTGTGTCTTTGGTGGCCTGGCCCTTCCTTCCAGGAGAGCTGTGGCCTGTGTGCAAAAAAAATAACCTGGTCTGGTGGAAAACATCCCTGCCCATGGCAGGGGCTGGCATGAGAGGAGCTTTAAGGTCCCTTCCAACCCAAACCATTCCATGATTCCATGAGTTCATAAACAGGGCAACCAAGAGGAGGTGAAGGAAGTCCCTCATCCTCAAACTGGTGCCTGCTCATCAGGAGGAGGAAATTTTTTGTCAGGATGCAGAGATCACGAGAGGAAGATGGGTTTTATTACAGAAGCATCATTTGGGGGACAGCAGGGATATTTTAATAGGCTCCTGCAGCATTCTGGCGCTGCTTTCTGGAAGACAGGGATGGCAATTTGGCAGTGGGAGTAGGATAATATTATTCCAAAGGCATTGTTGGGATGGTGTTCCCTGGAAAGGTGCAGAGGATCAACACAGCAGTGGTCAATTCCCTAAACAATTGTTTCCCCACTTTAATAAACCCAACCTTAATAAACACTCTAAACAGCACAGGGAAATTTCCCACCATCCACAGAGAGAACATGAGAGGGGAACCTCATTCATTTCACAGGGGGGTGGTGTTAATGTTATTATGAACAATTTAAGTGCTGTTTCAGTAACCGATTTACACTTGACACAATTAATAAAATCAAAGAAAAAAAATGTATTGCATATTAAACTCAGCTTCCAGTCAGTAGAACCCAGGCAAAGGGGGCTCTCCTGTTTGGTATCACTCTTTGTGGAGGTATCTCTGTTTACAGAATATATTCCTCTCCATGGGGCATGGATAGCAGCTTAAGAACTTGGCTGGGTTTTGTCAGTTAATGTTTTCAGAAAATTCTTGGGCTATGTTTGTTACGTGTCCATACTTTAGTGTTCTTGTGGTGGATGCCTTCTGTGGGAAATCTGGGATATCCCATCAGTGATGTGGCTGAGAAAACTGCTCAAAATCAAATTCTGGAGGGAAGAGGAGCTGGATCCAGAGAATCATAGAAATATTTAGATTAGAAAAGACCTCAAAAATCATCAAGCTTAACCCAGCCTCATCCCCAGTGGGTACAGCTGTGAGCAGCAGGTGAGCAGCATTGAAGGTAACAGACCTGGAGTGCCCAGGTGTGCTGACCAAGCACACAGGGACCAGAGGGCACACAGGTGCAGTGCATCAACATGAGGGGCATAAAATATTGGGCTAAAGAACAAGAAGGGCAGATTTTGAAGCCTTCAGAAGTGACTTGGTGTTTCTCTGTATGAGCAAATGCCTGAAGCTTTCTGAGGAAAGGTGGTGCTCTGTATGAGTGAATCCTTAAAGCCTTCTGAAGTTGTGTGGTGATATTCTGTTTATTGTGGCTGTCTCAACTCTTCCGTGTTCTGTGACAGCTTATAACAGTGCAGGGTGTTTTTGTGGCCCAAATGCAGGATTTGGCACTTGGATTTATTAAACTTCATCTTATTGGACTCTGCCCATCCATCCAACTGTTCCAGCTCTCTCTGCAGAGCCCTCCTGCCTTCCAACATATGGACACATGCTCCCAGCTTAGTGTCATCCTCAAATTCACCAGTGAAAGACTCAATAATGGTTGGATTTAATGGTCTGAAAAGTCTTTTTCCAGCCTATATGATTCTGTGACATCAGGGTCTGGGATTTGACTGGTCCTGTCAGCTGTACAAACCCTCAGAGATAAGTAAAGCCACGAAAGATTGATTCTGTGATTCCCTGATTGTCTTCATTCCTTCAGTGTCCAAACTTCCTGATGTTTGAACACAATACAGTCATTGTTAAACAGGGAATTCCCAGGAATTTGTGGAACTGTGTAGTCCTCAGTGACCTCAGCTCATGTGTGTGTGAGCTGCTGGGCTGTGTGAATGGAGAGGGACTAAAATGACAAAATGTTGTTGTTTTTTTTTTTTACTAATTCCCCTTTTTTATCATTTGGTGTTTATTTTGCAGGATAAGGCTGTATTTTTACACATTTGTTTCAAAGCTATTGGAATATGTGATGTTGCTTGAGGGGATGGAGGTGGGTGCCCTTTTCTGGGATTTTTCCTGCTTTTTCCTTGGGGTTGATGTTATTCCTTGTAGTTCATCTTCCCTGTTCAGCTGTGCCTCTGCAACACAAAGTTCATCCGGTACACTGGTATTTTAATTTACTAAAATGTGGTTACCTCACTAAGACTTAAATAAGGGACCTGGAAAAATTACCCTGGGTTTCTGTTCCTGACAAAACTTTTTGTCCTCCCCAGCTTTATGCACTTCTCCACCTGCAAAATCTGAATTTCTCAGGTTTTTTTTCTGTTTTAGTTCATTTTCTGCAGAGGTTGGGCTGAGCTCATAGACAACCCCTTTTACTTTTGGCTGCTGACTGTTAGGCTGCAAGTAAGATAAACAATAAATTGGAACCAAACTTTTGCTTTGGCCAATGAAAAAGATGCAAATAATCTCTGGCAGACTTTTAACTGGATCATGTGTATCTGTTCTGGGGTAAAAACACTTGAAAGTGGAGTCCAGACAGGGCCAGAAGAATGATAAAAGGTCTGAATAATGCCATGGAAGAATAAAATGAAAGAACTGGGGCTGTTTATTCTAAAAAATGAAACACTGAGGGACAACTCACAACTTGTCTTTAAGCATTTGATGAAACTTCTGCAAATAGAAAGCAGGAGGGAAATAAATCTCCATAACCAGTCTGGTTAGAACCACAAATTTGTTAGGATAGAACTACAAATTTAAGCTTTAAGTTGCAGCTACAGAAATCTAGTGTGTCAAAATAAAGGTCAAGCCTTTTTTATGGCCAGAGAGAAGTCCAGGAATGGGTTAGGATATATGAGGATACTGATAAAGGATGGGACAAAAGGTTATAGAAACAATTTCTGGGATTTCTTGCTTTTAAGCAGGGATAAAATAGTCAGGCTCTTATGGACTGTCCTAATCTTTGTTGGGATTTTTTCTGATAGTTAAAAAAAAAAAAAAACAAAACAACAACAGTAATTACATCTTCTCCCTTTACTCTTGGCAAACTCAACACCACTTTCATGCAGAACCAGGTCAGCTGAGTTTGGGAGGGACCCCTGGAGGTCAGCTGTTTGCCTCTGTGAAATTTAGTTTTACCACCTGCATAGCTCCAACCATCAGGCTCTTCCTTGGACCTGCAGTACAAACAGACCCAAATTATTTGGGAGAGACACTCCAGAAAGGCTCTTCTGGCCAGTCCTGCCAGGCAGTGTTAAACCATCCCCAAGCAAAGCTTTGCTTCTAATCCTCATTTGTCTCATTAGAGAGTTCAGACCCTGGAATTTAACCCCCCCCCCCCCCCCCACATTAAATAGATATCCTTGGGAAGAAATCTTATCATTTAGGCACTTGCTGGTTGATTACACATTTGCTTTCTCTCTCCCTAAGTTTAGATGGTCTTTTTTCTTATTTGCTTCTTTATTATTTTTATCCTAGTTTTTTTTTTTAATGTTAGCTTTTTTATTATTTTTTAATCTAGATTTTCCAGACTTTTAATCATTCCTACAATGCCATTCTCAGTGGTGAGGCAGGGTGTGCATTGTGCCAGCCACCTGGAAACCAAGCTGCAATCCTCCCTGATCCTTCCAAGTCAAATCTGGAAATCTGTGGCTTCATTTTGTCTTAATATTTACCCTGCAAGCAGGCTGCCAATGCAAATCTCATGGTTTTTATTTGTGAAGGTGGAAAGGGGGACACCTGGCTGTGTAGATAACATTTGCTGTGTAAAAGGGGGAGATGTGGTTCCTCTTTCACCTCAGAATTCTACACGAGGCTGTAGTCAGAAGGTGCTTGAAGAGCAGCTACAAATAATGCAGTTTTCTGCACTACAAGGGCTGTAAAACAAAACAAATCACCCAGAAAGCTTGTGCAATCTCCATGCTGGAAGGTTTTTTTGGGTAGAGAAATCTGTGGCTGAGCACGAGTAATATTGGTGTGAATCCAGCTTCAAGCTGAAGGCTGGGCCAACCCTCCTGAGATCCCTTCCAGCCAATTTTTCTGTAACTCGGCGATTAGACAGCACCAGGTACTGCCTGTGCTGTGGTCACCATGATGCCACTGCTGCATCCTCCCCTTGGGGGTGACTGGGGCAATCCCTTGGCCAGATTTACTGCAGGACAGGTTGTTAAAACAATAAAGAGGAGGGATAACTCACACCTGTGAGACTTGGCTGCTCTGTTGGATGAACTTCCAGCAGCTCTCCAGTGAGGAGGGTTTGTCAATCAGGCCTTGGTTGTGCTTAGTGGGGGACAATGACAGTGTCACCAATAGAGGGTTGAATGTTTTCTGAGGCTCAGCCTCTGGCAGAGCTCCTGGCTGTCTCAGAATTGTGTTGTCAGAGCCACAGATCATTGCTCAAAACCACTGAGAGAACATCAGGAGTTTCCTAGGCCATAGAAGCAAAAATAGCCACTCTTTTTACTGACTTTGTGCAGGGCTGTGATTTTTTTTTTTTTTATTAAGCATCACAGAGTGACTGAGTGTCAGTCTGAAATTGTCCCACCTCAGAAAGGCTTTTGGGAGCTGAAATCCTGATTGACCTCACAGGGCCACCTGAGAGCCTCCTTCTCTGCTATCCCTTGTTACAGTCAGTGTTTGAAAGGCACTCAAGAAAAAGCATAAATTATAAGCCGATTTCTTCCCAGCAGTTTTTCTTTCCTCCTCTCTCACCCTTCTGGAGGTGACTGCTGTGGAAGGAGGTGTTCCTTGTGCTCCTCACTGAAGTTCTTGCTGCTCAGCATGCTGCTGCTTGTCTCTCAACTAATTGATTTTACCCAGTTGAGTTTTGAAGAGTCAAAAATGCTTTGCTTTAGTTTCATGCTTTCTTCCTCAGAGTGAAAGTTGAATTAAGTTACTATCTTTTATATATATATACATATTTTTTTTTCCTTTTTTGTTCCCCCTTCTCTATCCAGTCAGGAAATTGTAGCCCTGCTGCAGGAACTACAGTTTCTGGGGGAGCTGTCAAGTGTTATTGCTGTCCTGATTTGATGGGACCAAGGGATGCTGGGGTAGAGCCAGGAAAGATCCAACTCCTGATGGAAAAGGTGCCAGGCATGTAGGGGCTGTTAAAGCAAGGAGGAGGTGGCTGGGAAGGGCTGATTACTCTAAAGGCACCATCAGCATCCTTTAAATTACCCCTTTCTGTCCCTTTTTGAGGATGTTTGCCTCATCTTTAGTTGTAGGCAGATCTGGATTGGCCATTTTCATGTGTGTGAACACAAGTGATTTAAAAAAAACTCTTTTCCCCCCTTGGCAGGGATATGTTCCACTATCCCAGGTTGCTCCAAACCCCATCTAAACAGGCCTTGGGCACTTCCAGGGATGAGGAATTCACAGCCTCACTGGGCCATCTCCTTTAGTTTCCTCCCAGTTTTATTAATCCTTGTGCCTATTGTTATGGCACTTATTCCTTTTAGCACAGAATCAGACTTTTTACCGAGGTTCAGAAAGTTTAAATCCACTGACTGTCATCTCTTCCCCACTCAAAAAAAAAAAAAAAACAAAAAAAAAATCACCCAAACCAAACAATTACATTATAAAACAACCTTTTAAATTATCTTACCATGACTTACTCTCAATAAACCATATTTTCTGTTTTGTCCCCATCTGTATTTGCTGCCATTTCCCATTGCTCTTTCTTTTGAGTCATGTTCAAAAGTCCTGTGTGTTTAACTTGGATTAACCTGCTGAGAGCTGTCTGGATCTTTTTCCCCCTCTCTTTCCTACATATAAAAAAAAGCTTTACTTTTGTTGACTTTCAGCCAGCTGGTGCCACTTCCACCATCCCATCTGAGGATGTTTTTTCCTGTCTGCCTTCCACCTCACGTCAGTTTATACACCTTCACTCTTGTTGTTCTCAGTTATTCAAGTGAAATCATTTTACTGTGTGACTATTCCAGTAAAATTATATTTTCACCTCCAGTTCTTTGGAGAAGCCAGTGAACAGAAGCTGGGGTGGGGCTCCATGTGAATTCTCCTTTTCTTGGTGCTATATTTGGCTTTCTCTTGAATTTCAGCTCTTTGCATAGTAGTCTCACTTGGTTTATCTTCCTGTTGTTGTCTTTTTAGCCCTGTTGCTCAAAGGCATTTTCTGCTCAGCTGAGTTGATCCTGACAGCCAGGCTGACACTTCTAGCAATGCTCAGAGGATTTCTGCTCCTCCTGCTGCTCTAAACTTTGTTTTCTTTCCAAGAGCCTCTTCCCAGGTGTCCTGATCACTGATGCCCATCTCGGGTTTTACCTTCCTAATTGCCTAATTTATTGTTTTTCTCATATCCAAGATTCCTAATTTGGGATTTGAAGTCTTTCCCTTGTTCCCGTGGAAAAAGGGCCCCAGTCTTTTCTTTCCCACTCCTTTTCCCACACAAATCCTCTGTTTTTCTGTTGGCTCTTTGCTGGCAGACCAGGATATTTTGAGGAGAACATTTCAATATTTCATATCTCTGACAGATGTGGACATCAATGTAGACTGGCACATGGAAAGGTCTTTTAGAGACATTCAAATGCTGGGAACAGAGTGTGAAGTGTTTAGTGAGGGTTTGGTACTTCTTTGTCTACTTTTTTTCTGTAAAGAAGGAGTTTTTGGAGGCAGATAGACCAACTGACAGTTTTGTTGTGGGATTGTGGGTTGAGTTTTCCTTAGGTTCCTTTGAGTGTGGGGTTTCTTTTTGGTTGGTTTTATGTGGGGTTTATTTTGGGTTTTCTGCTCTGGATTCTCCTTTTGTCAAAAGATATTAAAGACACTACCTCAGTAAAACATTGAGACCTACAGCCAGTGGCATCACCTGGTGATGCTGTACCACTAAGATTTGGTATTGCCATCAAAACACTCCTTTTCTGTGTCATTTGTACTAGTCTGTATTTTCCCTTTTAACCAAAGCAGAAACATTTTCCCTCTAATCTCCTTCCCCCATCTGTGCTGTTAGCAGGTAAGGAGTGACAAAAGGAAATGCCTGGGGGAATAAAGCAGAATTAATTATCTGCCTGAACATCAGGTTCACCATGGGCTGGTGCACAGTCTGAGGGTAGTGGAAGTTGGCTTTGTTTGGGGATGGATGGGGCAGCAAAGCTCCCAACCAACAGCCAAGCTGGGGTGGGAATCCCTGCAGGAAGCATGAGATCCTTGCTCCCTTGAAGCTGTTGGAAATCACTTCCCTGGTAAAGCCTCACCATGCCCCATCCCTGGGAATGTCCAAGGTCAGGTTGGATGTGACTTGGAGCAAGCTGGGACAGTGGAAGGTGCCCTGCCCATGGCAGGGAGTTGGAATGAGATGAACTTCAAGGTCCCTCCCAACCCAAACCATTCCATTATTCTGTGTTTAAAACATGGAAGCTGCTGGGGTTGTTTGGGTTTGGAATGTGGGTATTTCCATCATCTGACACTTCGCTGGGATCATCTGTCCCACCTGGAACTCAGCTGCGTGCTCAGAAGTTTCAGTGGCAGGGGTGCAGCCCTGTCACAGCATCCCTCCGTGAGCAGGAAGGTGGTGGGAGCTGTCAGAAGAATTAAATGTGGCCCTGGGGAGACGTCAGTGCTCTCCTCAGGTGGAAGAGCTCTGTGCATGCCTGGTTTAGACAGTGTGGGTGAACTTGTCATGTCTTATTTGTCACCTTTTCAGGCTCTTAGGCTCATGTTACAACCTGTTCAACTTTAAGGCTTTAAGTCCCTTTGAAGGCACCAGGAGTGGAACCACATTTTGAATTTTTCCCATGTCTTCATTCTGACCCTGTGCACAGGACTGTGCAGGGGGAATGCTGATAGCTTTGTTTACTGAGTCCAGTAATGTTTAATCCTCCAGGACTGTTTAATTCCTCCTAAAATCTGTAGTGAGACTGCGAAGTCCTGATGAGACTGCCCATCTTCAGCAGCTACTCAGATACATGATGTCCTCCATGTGCACTGGCCATTGGGCACAGGAGGGTTATCAAAAATGTCTTTAGTCAAAGCTGGCAAACTTAAATGCAGTTAGAGACTTTCTTCTAGGAGATCCCGGGACAATCAGTGTTCTCCAGCATGTTCTGTTCTTCTGATTCAGCTCTGTCCATGTGTCCATCCTGTGCTGGCTTAGGTCAGGATCTCTTCACTTGCTCTCTGAGTGGTTTTCCCCATTTCTGTGAATCCTCTGTCTCCATGGCAGCATTGCTCCCTGCAGTTGTCCTAACATTGCTGTGCTTCACTCATTTTACAAATTACTTGTCCTTTTGTCCTCCTTGGCCAAGGGAGGAGAGGTGGCCCTGTCCTGATTTTTGTCAGAGAAACTCTTGAGCTTGGAGTGGCTCCAAACCACTGGGGCACTCTCGACTCCCTCATTTTTAGGAACAAGGGCTTTTTCCTTTGTCCCAAGGCTGAGAGCTCATCCCAGCATATCCTTTTTCCTGGAAGGCCCACCTGGATGCTTCAGACCATCTGTGAAGAACCATTCATAGAGAGCTCTGACAAAAATGCTTTACAAACCCACGAGTAACGTGCTCATCCAGAGCCTTGACTGAGCCACTTCTGCTCCATTTGAAAGAGGAAACATTCCTTTTTTTGCCCGATGTCTGAATGAACCAAACTCATCTTGTGCCAACACCTTTGTATTTTTTGTGCTCCCCTTTGTAGGGAAGAGGCCCTTTGAGAGAGAATTATTTGAAATGAGATGTGCTTATGGATTGTTCCAGGAACATACCTAGATTTTCATAGGAATCCCTAAATAGTGGCACGAACAAACCCTATGTAGGGCCACTAGCTTAGAATGGAAGTGATGTATGAGTAGTAAAATCGTCCTGGAATTCCTCTCAGGTTGTTTTGATAAAAGATGTGGAAGGTACTGATAGCCAAGAAGGTTAAAACCTTATCCCAGACTGTGTTCTAGAAGGGCACTGTGGTGGCTGCTGGATAACACAGCCCATAGGAAGGATTATTTTATGCATTCCTTTTTTCTCGTTTTCTCTGTTTCTTATTTCTGTCTCCTCCTGGTTACTCTTCAGGATGTGATACTCACACACCTTCCACTGTCCCAGGTTGCTCCCAACCCCATCCAACCTGACCTTGGACATTTCCAGGGATGAGACAGCCACAAATTCCTTGGGCAACCTGTGCCAGGGCCTCGCCAGTGAATAATTTCCTTCCTAATACCCACTCGAAACCCACTCTCTTTCAGTCTGGTCTGTAACATTTCCCTTTGCTGTCCTTAACTGAGTGCATTAAGAAAAAAAAAAAACAGTGAGAAGCTGTGGACAGGATTTGCCTCCTCTCCAAACAGTCCCAGAGCTCCAGGTGAAGTTGGTTCTTATTCCAGCTCTCGGGGTTTCCAGCAGGAACACAGGGCAAGCCTGGTGTCTGTCACTCCAGCCCTTCCTTTCCTGATGGTGGGGTCACACTGGATTTCTAGACACCCTCAGGGCTTTCACTTCCCCTAAAACTTAAGAGGAGCTGCTTGTGTTTGTGACCAAAACTATTCCTCAAACCAAACCACTGCAGCTTTTCTGAGCACTGGAGCACGCCCAGTTTGCTTTGTTCCTGGTTATAAGTGATGCTCCATACATGTCAGAGTCCAGCACATCCCTCTGGCTGCCCTGGATGGCTCCAGACCCTGGCAGGGGGCTTGGAGACCTTGGCATGAAGTCAAAAACACCTGTGGCTTCAATTTTAGCCTGTGGAAAAAGCTGCCAACTTTGTGTGAGGAATGACAAGCCACAAGGGTTTGAGTAGTGTGGTAGTTTAATTAACACTGGGTGAAAAAGTAGAATTTTGGGGTTTTTAGAGTAGGGTTCAGGGGGTCAAGATGGAGGGATTTGGGCATGTCCTGACCTCCTTCTCCTTCTTGTCCTCCATGTCTTGCTGTGATGGTGACACTTTTATATTGGTTTAAGGTAGACACACACTGTCTAACATAAATAATAGGAATTGGTACAATATTGTAAATATAGTACACATAGTTTTTAGTATAAGATGTGATCACCACCCTAGAGAGCAGACAGAATGCCATGGTGGACCTGCTAGACAGACCTTGGCAGGTCAGAGAAAGAACGTTATAGATAAGGAAAAATAAACAACCTTGAGAAGCCGACCCTACACATTTCAGACTCCTTCTTTGCCTATGCGGGCTGGGAAATGAGGACTTTCACAATCTTGGGGTCATTCAGACCCTGAGATATACCCAGCCTTGCAGGAGATCTGTGGGGTCCTGTTTTCCAAAGGTTTTGTGGATGTGATATGTGTGCATCAATCCCAGGCAGTGGGAGAGGTCGGGGGAAGGACAGAGAGGAGAAACCTCAAGGACTTCACTGTGGTTTAGGTCAAGCTCTAATTTTGTGTTGGGCTCTGCACTGAGCTCCCACTTAGCCAGCTTGTGGGTTCTTCTGGACAATCTGACAGATTCAGCTCCTCTGGATTTGGGAACCCCCCCATCCAAAAAGTCTCCCCAGCTCTCTGGGGAAGCTGACCAGATCTGAGTTCAAGTCCAGAGCTGACTGCCATGGCAGGTGGACCTGCTGGGGGCTGAGATCAGGGCTGGATTCAGGAGGAAAATAAGACTCAGGTGGCACAGGCAGAGTGAACTGGAGGTGCAGTGGGAAGCAGGCGGGGCTGGCTGGGGGCACTCTGTGGCTGCCCAGGGAAAGAATCCGAGGTGGATGGATGGAGACTGTCAGGAATTGGGATCTGTGGTTTTTCAGTCCCTTCTGAACCTGCATCTCAATTAGGAAACATTTTTTCCTGTGCACAGCAGTGAAGAGGTGGCTGCTCAGGAGATGACTCGGGGCTGGATGAGCAAAAATTCAGGAATAGTATTAACAGCTCACCTGCCCATTCTGCTTGGGCCCAGGGCCTTTCCTGAACAGCAGCATGTCAGAACTGCTGTATCTTGGAATAAAAAACCCAGTGAACAAATTAGAGCAATTACAAGTATTCACTCAATTTCTTTACAGGATCCTGCCAGCTGCCATCTCCACAGGTTCTTGGAGAACACTGAGGGAGGATGGGGCAGTCTGGAGGGGAATTATTCTGTTTAGATGAGCCCAGGTCTGTGGGGTTTGGATCATTTAACTTCAGATATTGGCAGAGCGGGCATCCACCCACCCAGCCTCAGGCTCCCTGGATGGAGCAGAACAGGGCAGGTTTTTTTTTTTCATTTCAGACAATTCCTTCAGTTTGGAGTGATTCATGCCCTGAAAGTTCCTGCTTCTCTCTCCAGGGGAGGAAGGGCAATCAGTGTGAAGATAGGTGTAGATGTTTACATTACAAACACATGACTTTTGCCCACAGATCCCCAAATCCTGTTCCTGAGCCCTGGGGGTCAGGCAGGTCTGGATCTGCATTTTCTTTCAGATTCCTGCTGTTCCTGTCATTGACTGAGCAGATGCTTTGGAGTTGAATTTCATCCAGAAGGCTTAAGTAGCTTAATGGGTAAATTTTGGAACATTTTTATTAAAAAGAACTGTCTTCCCTCAACCAGGCTCTTTAGACCCAAAGGGGAAAGGAAATGAAAAGTAGTCACTGATCAGTAGTTCAGGGAAAGCTACAAGATAATTTGCACTCCAGGTACTGGAGCCTGCTTCTTTCTCTCCTTTCTGTCCCTACCATTTATTGGGATAATTATGTTGTTCCTCTCTTATTTTCCCTGAGCCATGAGGGATAATGCAGCACATTGCTCTGTAATTGCAGATCTATGCACTGCTGATCCCAGTGTTGCAGCATCCCTCTATTCCTGCAGCAGCCTGGATTCAGGTCCTCACTCTTAAAATGTAAATTTTAAGGAATTTAGAGATTTTAGAGGAGCTAAGATTTTAGTTAGAGATAAGCCTTACCAGAGTTAATTAAAATAAATGAGTAGGCCTTGATGAAGTTAAGAGTTAGTAGTTAACTAATAATTGATTGCTTGTCAACACAATGTTTAGTTAGCTGGGTTTATAATGAAGAGTATAGAAACTGACAAATAGATTTTAAGAACATAAGACAATTGTGGGCCTCGTCTGTTCTGAAACCAATTGAAGACAAAAAATGGGAGTTCTACTGAGAGTTCGTTTGTCATATTTGCATTGAAAAGGTAGAAAGGTGAAAATGAGGAAGACTTCATTTACTTCCTCATTTTGGGGCCCCTCCCCATGAAAGGGACCCCCGACCCATTTCAAGGGACAAACTACACATGATGAATGGCTTTTGAAATGATTGGCATACAAAGCAAGGAATGGGATGCACCAAAATTATGAATATGCATTTGTATTTTGGGTATTCAATACTTGCATGGATAAAAGGGCTCTGTAATCACTTGGAAGCTGCAGTGTGGATTTGGGAGCGATCCCACACACAATAAACACACACTTTGTAACTTTATACTGTTAGAGAGGTTTTGTCCATCACAGTTGGATATCGGTACTAGATCAATATCCATATTTTTTTAATAAATCACTCTGAGCTTCCTGGAGAGGGAACTCAGCCCTGGCTGCTCCAGCTGATCATTTAAGGAGCAGAAGGTGCTTACCCAGCCACCAGAGCTGTCTCCAGCTCATTTGAATTCACTCAGGTGCTGCCTCTCTTTTACTTGTGTGGCATAACTGAAATTCCAGGGTTCTCTTCTTCCTTAAAAACCGCAATTAATCTTTTTTTTTTTCTTTTCTTCCCAGCAGAGGCATTTGCAAGCTTGTCCCTAAGGAGTTAAGGAGCACAGCTGCTCAGCTTCCCTTTCCCTCTGCCTCTCCAAGCCCTTTGCAAAACACTCCTTTTTCCCTGCTCTTCCAACCCCTCCCACAGCAATGGGACAATCTGACTAAAAGAAGGCTCTTGAGCCTCCAAGCTGCTGGAACGACTTGGCCAAGTTGCCTTTGTTTGACAGGGCCTGCTTGGATGAGCTGGGAAATGACATCTGCTTTCCTTGTCAAACGATGGATCTGTCACTGGCAGGATTATGTTTGGCAGGAAGAGAAAATGGAGAGGTTTGAGCAGCTAAGTGGGAGTCAGGAGAGTTGGGCATTTGCCTGCAACTCTTTTATTTGGGAAAGTCTCCCAGGGACGTGCTGCTGCTCATGGTCCCTCACTGGTGGTTGGTCACAGAAAAATTTATTTTTTCACAACACAAGAGAGGTCACGGGAGAAAACAACTTTTCTCTGTTTAAAAATCACTGGGTGTGCAAATCCTCCTACAATGGGTACACAGGAGATTTGGGGTGTTTTAAACTTGGATTTGTCTTCCATTCTGTCTATATTACTGATATTTAAAATTTACTTCCCCGCATCGTCACGGCATTTGTAACGTGGTTTTGGATTCTTACACAAAGGTCCTTCAGAAGAGCAAATAATTATAATAATTCATAAATACTTCCTTTTAAAAAGCTGTATTTTCCCCAGGCCTCCAGAGCTTTTGCAGCTTTTGACAGCCTTATTGTTGGAAATTGTGTTACTCATCACTATAGAAAAGAAAAATCCTTGGTGTCTTCCTTTTGTCATTCTTGCACTTTTACACTGTATTTTTTTGGCTGACTCGGAGGGGTTTTAGGAATAAAGCTGTGTTTTCCTGAGGATATTTAAAAAGGAAAAAAAAAATCTGAAAATCTAGTTTTAAGACAGAGCTGAATGAAGTTAGGGAAGAAATCAAAGCCAGGGTTGTTCTGGGAGAAGTTCCTTCAGTCCTGTGTTCCTACAAATAATGAGTATGGATGAAAGCCAGAGGCAGGTTGAATTTCTGATGCTTGAAATAAGACCTGCCTGCTAAAATCTTTCATTTCCTTTGTGGTTCACATGAGAAAGGGTTAAAAAACTTCATCTCCACCTCAAGCAGTGACTGAAGTCAAGTTACAGAAACTCTAGGAAGGGAACTTGCTCTTGTCTTACTGCATTCCTATTTTCACAGAAGCTGTGGGAAGGTGGGGATGGGGAGAAATTGTCACTCAGAGAGCTGGGAGTGAACCTGTGTCCACTTCCACTGAGCTGAACAGAAATGGGTGAGGGGTGGGATTGCATCACCTGAAGAGTTTTCAGTTCTTCTCCTCCTCTGTTTGACCCCAAATCCTGTTATCACTGTGGTCACCCTGGTTCTCATCTCTGGAGTCTCCATCCAGAGAATTCCAGGTGAGCCCAGGAACACCCTGGGTGTTGGATTTTTGTTTTTGATTTAGAGAAGGTGTAATTGAGAGGCGCTTAAAAACCTTTTCATTTTAGTTTTATGTGAAGGGTGAGATAATACAGATGTTATAATTTGCGTTATTTTAATTAGAAGCCAACTATTTTTTAATTAGAATACATTGTAAATGTTTCTTGGCTTATCAGCTTTTGCTACACTGTGTTGTAAATTCTTTAAAGCCAATCCTCTAAAATTACTCCTTGTGGGTCCTAAAACAATGCATCTTTTATGGTTCTATTTCTCCAAAGTATCTGGTCTTATTTGTAAGGCTATCTTTTGAAACTTGTTTCTACTTTCATTTCCCTCTCAATACTGTCTTATTCTATGGTACTTGCAAGTTAGCATTTCTTATCTCAAGGTTTGCACACACTGTGTGAGCCTCCTGTCAGGCTTGGAGAATTCCCTGCAAATCCATTTTCCACACCTGGGATCGGGAGAAAGGGACACTTCGAGGCTCACAGCCCTTCTTCTGTGACTCCCACCTGTCTCTGAGGAGCTGCCACGTGTCCCCTGGACATTCTGGCCCTGCAGATGAGACTAAACAATGAGTTCCTTCAGCTCCTTCAGTCTGGGGCAACCCTTGGAATTGTATTTCATTAAAGAGTGGACACAAAGGCTTCATTTGCAGCAGCAGACTGCACAGTAATCCTCTAACAATTCCTGGGATCTGTTGGGAAGGAAAACTCTCATTAATAAAGACTTTGGTTACAACTCCGTGTTACGTGAGAGTTGCTGCAGAGCTCAGGGCTGCAAGAAATCACATCCAGGAAAACATTCCCTTCATCTTTCTGCTCAGGCATCAGAGTGGGAAAACCCCTGACAAGCCCATCACAGCTTCACTGGGTGTTCTGGGCATGCCAGGAGGGATTTGTGAGGGGTGGTTTCCACGTTTCAGCTTCACCCATAATGGATATTCCCAAGAAACTGGATTGCATTTCACCCTCTGATGTTAACGTGGGCTAGGCAGAGCTCCTCGTGCTTTTTGCTTTGTATTTAGTTTTTGGATGGGAAAAGTGAACTCATGTGCTCCCCAGCCCTTTTTCTGCGTGGCCAATTTTCACTGCAGTGAAAGAAGGCAAAAGCCCAAAATTTCTGCCTTTTCTATAGGGAAAAAACCGAAACAGAACAACACAACATAGTAAAAAACATCCTGGAAGTGGAGAATTAGTAAAGTGAGTTTGTACAAAGCTGTCTATAAAGTCTAATTCAACTTTTCCAGGAGGAATAGACCAAAGAAAGATAATTTAGCCCCTCCTCCAGGCAGTATCCCCTTTGCCAGGCAGGACTCACAGCTCTTCAGGGCTTTTTCCAACCATGAGCATTTTGTCACCTGGGGTGGGGAATTAAGGCAGCTGAATTTGTTCCCCGATAACCCCCCGAACAAAAAAACCCCACATTTTGTCTCCTAATGATGCCCAAAACTGTGATCTTTTTGGGTTGTTTTTATTCCATCTGCCTTTGTCAGCCTGTATCAGTGACTGCTGTGACATGTGGGGGTTATTGCTGTTGTCACTGAGGAGGTTGAAGGAGGAATGACAAATGATATTTATTTACTTCTTTAGTTAATGTGCAAAATGAGCCATAAACTCAAAGTTGTCCAATGTGAATCTGTTTGTTGACCTTGATTGAGTTAAAGGCCTGTGGACATTAAATTCACACATCCCTGACCTTTTCCAGCTGAGTGCTGGCTATTTAAGTTTGAAGCCATCCAGCCACAGGCAGTGGAGTGGGATGAAAGCCTTCAGAGCTGGTGCTTGCTTGCTCTCTGTGGACTTGGAGGAATGGTGAAAAAACCAGGTCAGGCTAAACACAGAGCTCTGACTCAGCTAAAATTGAGGATGAGGTGTCCCACTGACAGGGAAGCTGAGATACATCCCACTCTTTCTTTATGGGATCATAAAATCATTAAGGCTGGGAAAGATCTCCAAGATCATCAAGAGGAGTCATTAGCCCAGCACTGCCAAGGCCACCACTGGCTCATGTCCCCAGGTGCCACATCTACCTGGCTTTTAAGTATCTCCAGAGGATGGTGATTCAACCACTGCCCTGGGCCAGGTTAACCCTTTCAGTGAAGAAATTTTCCCTAATATCCAAATAAACCTCCCCTGGTGCTAATTGAGGCCCTTCCCTCTTGTCCTGTCACTTCTTACTTGGGAGAGGAGCCTCACCTGGCTGTCCCCTCCTGTCAGGAGCTGTGCAGAGCCACAAGGTCCCCCCTGATCCCCCTTTTCTCCAGGCTGAGCCCCTTCCCAGCTCCCTCAGCCTCTCCTGGTACTCCAGACCCTTCCCAGCTCCGTTCCCTTCCCTGGACACGCTCCAGCCCCTCCGAGTCATTCTTGTCATGAGGAGCCCAGAACTGACCCCAGGGTTGGAGGTGTGGTCCCACCAGTGCCCAGCACAGGGGACAATTCCCACCCTGGTCCTGCTGGACACCCAATTCCTGATCCAGTCCAAGTGCCATTGCCCTTCCTGCCCACCTGGGCACACCTGGGCTCACGTTCAGCTGCTGTCTCCAGCACCCCCAGGACCTTTTCCAGCCCCTCTGCCTCAAACTGCAGTTTGGCTTGGGGTTGTTGTGAGCAGCCACCCTCCCTAAAAGCTCACAAGAAGTCAGCACCAGCACCACAAATCCAAGATCTTCTGTATTTTGGTATTTAGTTGCTGGACACTCTGTTTTTGGAGTTTTGCCTAACATAGATATATTTTCTTTTGGATTGTATGGCAAAAAAAGATGATATTTTAAAAGTTCTACATATATTCTAGTCTACCTGAGCGTGTCACAAGCCCACTTTTCAAAACAGAGCCTCATTAGTTTTTTAAAGGTGATAAAACCAGAAATAAATATTGGACCACTGAGGTGAATATACAATTATCCAGCTCAGGGATGAGATTTTGGTGAAGGGAAGAAGTGGCAGTGAATTGCTAATGGGCTTGGTGTAAAATCTACTGCCTAAAATAATTCAGATATATTGTAGAACTACAGAGTGCTTTGCCAGCCCTGATCAAAGTTAGAGTTGTATGAATTAATTTATAAAGTGAAAACCAGAGGTATTTATAGATGTGAAATGAATTTGGCAAATGTTTAAGTCCAGAGAGTTAAAATTTCCCCTTGAAAAAGTCAGAATGTTTTGAAAACATTTCAATCTTTATTTTTCCAGCAAGTGTTCTGCAAATCTCTCACGCTTCCCCTAGTGCCTTTTTAAGGTTAAAATAAAATGGCAAGAAGAACTGTAAATGAAAACAAAATAACTCTATGGTATTTCAGATGAGCCAAGATGAAGTGTCCAAAGATCTGTTTCCCTTTGGGGAAAATAAATATTTGAGAATGAAGACAACTCCAAATGACTCCCCTTCTTCTAGTGTTTGTATTTTTGTTTATTTTTAATTTGACTAGAGAACCACAATTATTTGTTTATACACTATTAATCAGGGCCCATTCCCAATCTAAAGGAAATTAAAATCTAAACCAGGCATAGCATGAAACAGGGAAGAGAGCAGCATAGGTTAATAGGAAATGGTAAGATTAATGTGTTAAATTATTTTATAGTCTTAACCCAAGTTCACATCAAACAATTGTTCCTTCAAAGGATTGCTGGACTGGTTTTTTTTGTCTTAAAACCTTGACTGGCAAATATATCAACAGAGCAATAACTCAGTGCATTTTGAAATGAGACAGGAAATTATTTTAGTTTTCTTAATTTATTTTTCTCTGCCTATTTCTGATGAAAATATATGATTATCCCAAAACCCTCAAGAGGGGGCACTGAATCAATCACTCCTCCTGTCTCCTCATGATCTGTTCCTGAAGTTCACCCCACAGATGTTTTTTCCCACATTACATTTAACAGGGACAGTATAAGCTCAAGCCAAGGCTTGGCTCTCTTGGCATCATTCCCTTCTCTCCACCTCTTTGCAGTTGGATTTCGGAAAAGTTTTTTCCCTTTCCAATCCCTTTAAATGAGCAGGGAGCAGCCTCAGCTTCTGCCCATAGCAATGGTCAAGGTGTCCCCTCCAAGCTGAGACTGTGTTGGTGACAAGGGGACACTGAGATATGTGTGAGTTCCTTTTTTTGAAGTAAAAATCACCATTTCCATGTTTTATGACTGAGGCAGTTCATGATTTGCACGTTATGAGCAGTCCACAATTAATTACTGAACATTTGTGGCCATTGTTGTATTACAAACACAACTTGATTAGGGCTGACTGAGGAGAAACCACTGGAGAGGGAAAAAGCCTTGTCACTGGGAATTTCCTGCTGTTTAGCTCCTTGATCTCCTAATCTACATCAGAGATTCTGTTCTTATTTGATTTGGGGTTTGTTGTGCTTTGAATTAGCGTGAGAGCCAGGGAATAAACCACGAAGCACAGATCCCACTGCTCCTGGCATAAATATTAACACTGCCCTGCCCTACATAGCTGCTGGTGTTGGTTAGCCAGGAAGGGTTTCCAGAGCAAAAAGCAGCAGAATTGCTCCTGATCTGTTGAAATCCAAAATGCAAGGAACTCTCAGAACTTTGGGCCTGTGAGCCAAAGCTTAGAATTAAACCCAGGGTTTGATCTGGGACCTTGGAAAAGGCTTCTAAACTGAGGTGCTACAAGTGAGAATGTGGATTTGTAGTTTAAAGCAGAGACACATTGAGCTAAGTAAAGGAAAGTTTTGAGTCTGAGAGTTTAGGATATAGAAAAAATAAAAGTAGTTACAGAGGTAAATGAGTTTAGAATGAAGGACTGTGGATTTGTGTGTCATAACATGATTGGCTAAGAAAGCTCATACTGTAGCATGGGTCCATAAGACTAAATATTTAAGGATTGGGTCAAAAACATAAATATCCTTATTGGCAGTGTTTTGTTGGTCAATAACTCCTTAAAAGGTCTTATAACTAAGAAGGTCTTGTGACCTTCTGAACTGGGCTGTGATGATGTGAGCTGAGCTCACTCTTCCTTGTCTGTGTAGAAAATAATAAAATTAAACCACATCATCAAAAACAATTCAGAGGTCCTGTCTCAAATTCCTTCAAAAATTCCCCATAAGAGAATTATCACACTGATCATCAGAAAAAAAAAATAGGTTGTGGTGATTTTTCCTAAAGAAATGGAGAGAAATCCTGATTTTTTTCAGCAGGCTCTGGGTTGCTCTCCCTCCTCTTGAGCGAACATAAAACAAGGCTGGGTGCACATCTGTGCAATGGTCCTGGAGAGCTCCAGCTTGCTCCACGAGGCCACGAATCCCCAGGAATGCCTCCCTGAGGATGGGCTTTGCTCACTGTCTCCTCCTGTGCCCTCCCTGCAGGCGTCCAGCACGCGGCCCGAGTGCAGCATCATGCAGGAGATCGAGGAGGAGCGCAGCCAGTGCCTGGCAGAGCTGACCTGGGACAACCAGACCTCAGGTATGGCAACGCTTCTGTCCTTCCCTGGCCAGCAAACCCACCTCCCCCAGCCTCACAGCTGCCTGGTCCTGGCCATTTCCCAGCCCTTCTGCTGCTGGAGCAAAGATTCCTCCAGCTGCTCTTCCGGAGGGAGAGAAATAGGTGCTTCCAAAGTCAGCCAAGAGTTCCAGCAGCCCTGCAGGTTCCCTTGCAGGCTCCTGGCTGGGAATGCCTGAGGGAGGTGTTTCAGTGGGTTTAATCACAGTTGTCCACCTCCCTGAGCTGGAATTTTTCTGATTTTTCCGTGGGAATTGAAAGCCAGAAGTTCTCCTAAGTCTTGGATCACTCGAAGGGAAGTCATTGTGACCATCTCCTTTGGTTTAACTGGCCTCCCTGCCCTGTGCCAAAACTGCTCCTGTCCTGGGGGTGAAGCAGAGGGTGCTCCAAGGCTGTGAAGTATTTCTGGAGTTGGGACAGGCAGCTGAGATCCTCTCCTTGTTCATGGAGCACTCAGCACACTGAGAAATCCCCCTGGAAGGGTCTCCAGTCTCCTTAACCCTCTTCAGTCTCCTTAACCCCCTTCCTTCTTCAGTGAGCAGGAAATGAGGGAGGTTTTGGTGCTGCCCCATCCCATCCACCCCCGTCCTGCAGCAGAGCTGTCAGAACCCCAAATTAAGGCATCCAGTTGGATCTCTCCCCTCCAAATGCCTTTTTCAAGTTACCAACCCAGTGTCTGTCAGCAAAAGGTGTTTAGGGACCTAGGGGAGACTGCCAGGATCCAAAAAGAAGGGATCACTTTGCTGGGAATAGGGCTGGGAAGATGAATCTGAAATCCTGCTTGGGATTTGCATCCCTCCTCCCAAAAGAGGGAAAAGTGGAAGAGGAAACTCCACATTGGCAATGTTTGCAGCCAGGCCACAGAGTGAAGGGCTGAGCTGATGGAGCAGAATCCTGGGAGAAGCTGATCCCAGGAGGAGCTTCACTGGATGCCAGGAAGGCTTTTAGCCCCTGCTCTTATCTGCTGAGGGATGGTTGTCTTTGATTTGGAAGCTGTTTCAAGTGCCCCTGTACAGTTAAATGGAGCCTTTTGAAGAAGTGTTCTTCTGGAATCTAGTGAAGGGAAAACTCAGAGTGGATAAAAAGCTTAATCTGAAAGCCAGCTAAATGCTTCATTTCGTTTTCATGGATATTTAAAGAAATTAAATTAAATATAATGCATTAAAAGGAGAAAAAATAGTTGAAGTTATAATGCTTTTTCTGCTTTTCTATAATGATTTTTCTCATTGGAAAGTATAATCCAAAACAGCTTTTTTTTTTTTTTTTTTTTTTCCTTGTAACAAGAGAATTAAACCATTGGAAGTATTTTTCCCAATTCTGGAGTAAAGATACACAGCCATGTTGCAAGTCATTAATACCCAAAGCAAGTATGTGACAATCCTTTGGAGGGTTTTTTCCCTTGAAGGAATGCTGAAATATTGGACTGGGATAAAGCTGCATTTCCACCAGTCACTTCTGATGAATTGGACTGATTCAGAAATTGCACATTTAAGCACAGGAAAATGGCTTTACCCATGGAGAGAGTACTGCAACTGGAATGGCTTCAAACTGAAAGAGAGCAGGTTTAGATTGAATATTAGGAAGAAATTCCTTCCTGAGAGGGTCGTAAGGCCTGGCACAAGTTCCCAGAGCAGCTGTGGCTGCTCCTGGATCCATGGAAGTCTCCAAGGCCAGGCTGGACAGGGTTTGGAGCAGCCTGGGATAGTGGAAGATGTCCCTGCCTGTGGAAGATGATTTTAAAGTCCTTTCCTTTGTGGAAAGCATTTGGCATCCATTTACCCCAAAACATCATCAGGAGCTCAATACCTGCCTTTATCATCCAGACACTCACAACTGCCCTGGAGGCAACAGAACAAAACAGAATTGTTGGCTCTTAAGTGGATGAGTGCAGGGAGAGCTCCATTATGTTCTGTGTGTACAGATAATTTCCAAATGCCTCCACAGGATGTGTTTCCCATTCAGAATGTTCACAAGCAGGTCAAGGAATGTGTTTTTCTGGAGTGGGGCTGAGCTGTAAAATCAAACTTTGATGGGTGGGGGCAAGGGGGGAGTTTGTTGGAGAGAAATCTCATGAAGGTGATGATATGAGATTGTATGAAGGTGATGACTGTTTCATCTGAGTGTTGCTGGGAAGGGAAATCCTAGTAAAACTCCGAGGAAAAACATGATTTTAACCCAGTTCCATCCCCTAGAACAGGAGGATGGAAAACAATTGAGGCTCCCTGTGATCTGCAGTGTTAAACTTTGATTTATGGCCAGGTGGTTGTGTTGCCTTCTGTAATTCCCACCCTTTTCAGGAACAGGAGAACCACTTGAGGTTTAACGAGCGATTCATTATCCTTTCTAATCAAATGAGTGGAAATAAACACAGTGTCTCGTACATTCTGGAAAGAAAGCTTTGTTTAGGAGCCATTATCAATTGTATTGATCAGAGGGGTTTAATCACAGCTGTAATTTGATGTGTCAGGCAAATTAGTCACTTCTTGATAGCACTTGATGGTGCTGAGGTTGATCACTGGCTTGGATTAAGCAGGTAGATTTCCACTGATAAACAATAACATTCTTCTTAACCCTCTTTTTTTTTTTTTTTTTTTTTTTCTTCAAACACCCACACCTTCCTCGCAGGGTCTGAACATGCAAGAATTCCAGGTTTCTTTTCAGATTAAATTTCTTCCTTCACTGGAAGTGTCCAAAGCCAGGTTGGGCAGGGCTTGGAGCAGTCTGGGATCCTGGAAAATGTCCCTGCCCTTGGGGGTTGGAAGGAGATGATCCATGTAAATCTATTCCCTTTTAGGGTGTGATTCAGTATCCATAGATTTACACATATTTGAGGAAGATTGACAATTGCACTTGATAATTTTAAAGGTCTCTTCCAACCCTGATGATTCTGTGATTCTACACCCCAGAGGTCTCTAAATATTGCCGGTCTCTGATGAGGAGAAGTTTATTTAATTTGTTTTCCAGCCCAGGAAAAGCTGCAGAAGATGCAGTGAGGGGGAAATCCACAGGGAAAAGCAGTTGAAGCTGGCAGTGAGTACAGAGGAGAACCAAACAGCACCAAGATCAAAGTCTGGGATTTTGAGGAAGTTTGCAACCATCAGAGGACACTTGGCAGCCTCTCTGCAGGTGTGCAGGAAGGAGAGTTTTTATGGGCTTGGTGGCAGGGCTTGCCCAGTTTCTGGAAGGGTGTGTGGGGTGCAGTTGTGTTGCAGCACAGGGCTGGATTTGGCCTTGCACTGCTCTGCCCTGTGTTCTTCCCGTGCTGAAATAACTGGCAGAGGCATCAAATGCAACGTGTGATTCAACACAGGGGTGGGTTCTTTGCCATTAAAATCGGGAATAGGTAGACCAGATTCACATGGGCAAACAGCCATGGCATGGGAATGACTTTTGGCGAGGGATTTTCACTTGGTTTTGGGTTTCTCTGGTGTGTTCTGGCCAGGTATAGGCAGCTCTTTCAGGATGTGAATAATGTGTGTTAATCCTGTTCAGATTTTGCCTGTTGTCAAGATATTTAAAATGAGGGGATATGTAAATATTTAATATCTTAGTGAGCAGCTCAGGTGTGTAGGGAAAAAAAACACATTTCACAGAAAATCTCTGTGCTGGTGTTCAGTGGCTTGGAGGGGATTTGGCCAGCTGAAGGGAAATCATGGCAAGGGGGTTGAACAAGATGACCTTGAAAAGTCCCTTTCAACCCAAACTCTTCCATGATTCTTTATTTCAGAGGAGGAATGCAATCCCAGCCTCACTGAAAGTTGGGATTTATCTCCAGGTGCTTTTCCAGCTGGGATATATGTGTGCAACGTGGTGGCTGCTCAGCTGACAATGCACTGAGCAGCAGGAGGGAAGCTCTCCCAAGGGTTGGGAAAGGGGCTTTGCTTCCCAGACTCACAGACAGAGGCAAATCCCTCTCTGTGAAATTTGGGTGAGCTCCTGAAGGCTGCAAGGCAGGAATCACCACTGCACTGCTTCCTGCTGACTTTCACTTGCCTCTTTTATGTCATGCAAAAAGGAGTATTTCTGGTTTGTTGGGGGTTTTTTGGGGTTTTTTTGGAGAAAGCTTTGTTTCTCCATGGTTTTAATTTACAAACAGTTCAGCTTAAACTGAAGCACACAAACGAAATGATAATAAATTTTTAAAAGTAGCCCTCTCTTTTTTTAAAAAGGCAGGAAATCAATCAGGTCTAGGTCGGCTGGCTCAGCTCATTATCTGTTTATCCCATTATTGCTAATTAATTTGCTCTGCAATCAGATACTCTTTCAGAAGCAGGAGAGTTATTTAGGGGATAAGAGCTGAATAAGGAACCATGACTCGTGTCTGGCTAGGATGAGCAGCTCTGGACACCAAGAGCTGTGCAGGAGGCACGGCCTTAGTGGCATCACAGAATCATGGAATGGTTTGGGTTGGAACGGATCTTAAAGATCATCTCATTCCAACCCTCTTCCATGGGCTGGGACACCTTCCACTATCCCAGGTTGCTCCAAGCCCCATCCAGCCTGGCCCTAGTCCTTCAGCACTGCATTTTTTTGTTTGTATTCTAGCCTTGTCTCTCTTGGAAACAGAATAAAACCCAATTTTAAAAGTCTGAGGAATGGAAAATATGGGGAAAAAAATAGTGCCATTCCCCCTCCCAATGCCTGTTCACATCTGCTTACCTTGCACATGGCTCACACTTGTGAGGTAAAGATGAGTTCTGCAAGCTCATCATCACCACTCTGACATGGAAGAAAATCCAGGTGAGAAATGCCCCACGCTGTTTGAATACTGCTTTTGCTGTTCCACAGTGGAGGCTGGCTAAAAAAGCCAAATTTGGATCCTGGGGGGGGGGGAAATCTCTGTCAGTCCTCCCTAAAAAAGTCCAATCAAATTTGATGGGAGGAGAAGCAGCGAACATATGGAAATTAAAAATCAAGCTGGAAAAAAACACTGACGAAGTTTAAATTATGAGCCTGTTTATTCATCACCATCTGTTTATAGCGCAGCAAGATAAGAAATAATTAATAGTTCCTTGCTTGGAAAAGTTCAAGTGAATTCTCACCTCCCTGTTGCATAAGGCCTCCTGGAGGAGATGAGGTGCCAGTGGGATTCGTGGGACAATCCTGTTATCAGCAGCTCTCCAGATGCTGGAGAAGGCTGATCCAGCCCAAGAATTCCAGAGAGTGTCCAAACTAGGGTGGGGAAAAATCTGTGGATGTGGCACTTGAGGATGTGCATCAGTGGTGAACCTGGTGGTGCCATGTTGGTGGTTGGATTTGGTGACCTCAGGGGTCTTTCCTAACCTCAAATATTCTCTGATTCTGTCATTTCAGAGCTGTGTAGAGCACTCATAAGTCTTGTACCATATTCATCAACCTCTTAAAAAAATCCTGGGACAACAGGATTTGTCTGTTGGTCTGCTAAATCAAACCCTAAATCAACATATTTTAAAAAAAAGTTCAGCTCAGTCTAAAATGTGTTTGATCTTGATGATCTCTCTAAAGGCAAAAAGGACCTACTGGACTTTTTGCCACATTCTCTTTTATTAATTTTTAATTTCATTTTTAATTTTGCTGGACTTTTTGCCACATTCTTTTTTATTAATTTTAAATTTACTTTTTTCCCCTATAACTCCAGCCTAGGTGATACAAAGGGTCTCTTAGTTTCATTCTTGCTCTGACCAGCAGCACTGAGCAACTCCTAGATGTGACATCAGTCCCCTCCATTCCTTGGCAGGGTGGCCTCTCCTACAACAGTAAAAAATTCAGCCATGGGACACCAAGACCTTAAACCCCAGCCTCTCATGTAGGATCAGTACCAAAATCAAGCTCCCTTTTATTTCACAGGAATTTTTCTCATGGTTCTTTGGCAATGATCACAATACACAGTAGGAGAGGTGCTTCCAAATGCCCTTCCTTCACCATTCCCTCATCTCCCTGGGACTCTTCCCAAACCTTTTCATGCTGCAGCTCTTACAGAGGTGGAACCCACTCCCCAAAAACTCAAAATAAAGAAATTGGCCATGGGTTTTTAGAGGAGAACTTTTGCAGACTCTGTTGAAACACGAGGAAGGAGCAGCCCAAACCTTGAGACCCAACCCCAGACTTTGCTGTTGGCTGCTTTGATCCAGCCTGAAGCTGATGCTGTTCTTCCAGACCAGGAGTTTCTGTCTGAGAAAACAGCAATCAGCAAAATTTTCCTTAAAAATGGTTCTTTTTCTGTCCATCCTTGCTCCATGGGCAAACAGCCATGGCATGGGAATGACTTTTGGCGAGGGATTTTCACTTGGTTTTGGGTTTCTCTGGTGTGTTCTGGCCAGGTGTAGGCAGCTCTTTCAGGATGTGACAAATCCTGTTCAGATTTTGTCTGTTGTCAAGATATTTAAAATGAGGGGATATGTAAATATTTAAAATCTTAATGAGCAGCTCAGGTGTGTAAGGAAAAAAAACCACTTTTCACAGAAAATCTCTGTGCTGGTGTTCAGTGGCTTGGAGGGGATTTGGCCAGCTGAGATGAAATCATGGCAAGGGGGTTGAACAAGATGACCTTGAAAAGTCCCTTTCAACCCAAACTCTTCCATGATTCTGTATTTCAGAGGAGGGATGCAATCCCAGACTCACTGAAAACTGGGATTTAGCTCCAGGTGCTTGGGATTGGGATTCAGCCCCACCTCTCCTGTGAGCACTGCTAATTCCCAGTTGAATTTTGGGGATGTGATTCCGTGTGAACACAGTGATGCTGGATTAACTCTTGGCCTCAATGCCTTTAAAATGTTTTTTCCAACCTCAACAATTCCATGTTTCCAACAATGGTCCCTCAGTTGCTTGGCTGAGCCCACCCACCAAAAATGGGATGAAATTCCAGCACAGACCCCCACAGCACCTCATCACTCCTCCCTGTGGAGCTCAGAGCTGATTTTCACCTTGACCTCACCTTTCCACAGACATTAAGATATTCCAACATCTGTTTTCTGCCTTAAAACACAGCAGGGGTGGAGGCTTTGCCTGTTGCTGACTCCAGGCTGGAAGCTCCCTAACAAGCAGCAGGGTTTGTTTAACTTGGGAGCAGCTGTCCCAGGCTTTGTCAGGATTAGCAGCCACTTAGTGGACATAAATTTATGTTGGAAAAGGCATTTTAGTTTGGAGAATGTGCCACACTTTTATATGCCAGCAGAAGTTTTGGTTCCTTTTTTTTTTTTAACATAATAGATAAATGCACACAGCCTTAGCTGTGCTAAGAGGTTATAGAAATAAGGAGAAAGTGGCCTTGGTGCAATGCAAAATAAATTCTTTTCAAAGCTCTGGATAACAGCTCAGATTAAATCCATCCATGCAGAGGTTTTGTTTCTGACAGCAGCCTGTGTTTGTTCCTCTCAAATCCCTTTAGATTTTTTGATAAAAAGGCTCTCCTTCCTCATCTTTTTATTTAATTTTTGTATTAATATTGACTGTATCAGAGCACTTTCATGTTGGTATCCACCCTTTTTACCTGGGATAAGTACACTGGGGAATAAAAGTGAAGTTGGGAGAAGCATTCCTAGAGGTTGAGCCACTCATTGTTGCTATGAATTTCTCTCTGGAGATGCCAACGTGGGGAAAAAAAAACATCTAGGAAGGTACCTACATTCAAAGTCTGATTTTCTGTAAATCCAGTTGTCTACAGCTCCTGGAAGAGCAGAGGGCTTTGAGTGAGGAAACCCTGGAATAATCCTTTAAACATGCTGCGTGTCAGAGCACTGGAGATCTTGTTTAGAGGCTGCTGAGGAGATAAATCATGGTTTTGGCAACACCCTGTGGAAACCTTCCTCTTAAATCTTGGATCTTTTCTTTCAGTTTACATGCTCTGGAGTTAGGCAGAAGGGCTCAGCTCACACATTTGATTTATGAAAAAGAGGGATTAAAAAAGCCGAGTGTTTATTTAGTATGTTGGTTTAAAAAGGCTGAAAGATGACAATTTTTTAAAACAAAACAAAATTGTTTCCCAATAGATGTTGATGGAAAATATAATAGGATTTTCATGCTTAAAAATCATCCTCCAGCAACAGTCACTGGTGATTTCTTTCATGTTGATTAGACTGACTCAGTCCTGGGGGTTTTAAGGTGAAGTTTCCTTCTTATGTCTTTGAGTCAAGTTTCTGCAAACATTTAGGAAGAAAGTTATTTTTTAATATATTCCTGTTGAATGCCTGGACAGCTTCTACTTGCAGAAGTATAAACCAGGTTTAATAGTAATTAATGGTGTTCTTGTTATAGAATCATGGAGTTGTTAAGGTGGAAAAGACCTTTAAGATCTTCAAGTCCACCTTGTGGGGAAAATGAAATGAAATGAAATCACAGGTTTGCCACAGATATTGAGGCAAAGTCCAAAGCAAACTCTTTTTACTCATCCTGAATTTGGGGATACTTTTTGCTCTCTGTGATTGCTTTTCTGCTGGACTGGAGCTGCAAATCCCTCAGTGAGTGATGAGCAAAGGAGCATCGGAGCAGCAGCAGAGCTCCTGGGTGGTGGGAAGGAAATGCCACCGTGCCAGGGGCCACAGCCCTGGCAGCATTGTGGCTTTCCTGCAGCTGTTTGGCTTCTCTGTCACATCCTGCCTGCAGGGCTGGAGGCAGAGCAGGCAGCACAACAGGCAAAAAATACCCAAATTCAACACCGAGATGTGGGAAGCTGGGAGGGGATGGGGTTGCTGCAGAGGAGACTGTCGGTGGTGATGCAAATAAAAAAAAATAAAAATTTTTATAAAAATAAAAAATAAATTAAAAAAAAAACCTAAAAAAAATTTAAAGAATAAATAAAAATATAAATAAATAAAATTAAAAATTTAAAAATAGAAAAATAAAAAAGATAAATAAAAATATAAAAAATAAAAAATAGAAAAATAAAAAATAAAAATAAATTTTAAAAAATTTGTTGAGATGGAGCTGGGGGAAGCAGAGATGCCCAAAGGATGCTGGAGTGTGAGTGGGACTGGGGACAGGAGGGCACAGCAGTGACTTTTTCAGGGAAGGGAGGGAGGGTGCATTTAGTGAAACCTCAGAGCCAAAACAGCCCCAAAAAACCCAATCTGTCACATAAAAATAGGGTAAAACCCTACTCTGCAAGCCCAGGGCAGGATGGGGTAGAATTAAACCCACCAAAATACAGGGGGAAATGACAGGGAACTGTTTCCATGCTGGAAGCTCCTGAATAGGCTGGGACACTTGAAAAGAGATGCCCAGGGAGGGATGTTAAAGAGGATTTTATGGGTTTTCTCCCCAGGTAAAGGGATATTGTGGTTAGGCTGTGAATATTTCTGTCTTTGTAAAAGAACTGAGCAATTCCTAGTGAAAGCAGCAATGAGCAGTCAAAGTGAATGCAGAAAAGGATATAATTTTTCTGTCAGTGGACACTTAAATCGTGCAATGCCTTGGCATGGGAGGTTGTGAATTATAAAAATTTTCCCGGGTTCAGAATCAAAATCCAATTGCATTTAATTTACAAGATTTGTGGCAGAGGAAGAATCTATCTAGGGCATTTTTTATTATTTCATACAACTTTTAAATAGAAAATCATCCCTCATTTGGGAGGTCTCTGCTCTCTGGAGTCTGTGGTGGCAGTGGTGACCCAAGGCTGATGGGGGATTTTCCTCCACTGAGATTAAATCCAAAGTGCCTGGGTGGTGCTGAGTTATGGATTGTTGCAGGCACCGTTTTTGGGGTCTGTTCCCCTCAGTCAGGGAGAGATCAGCGCTCAGCTGGGACAGGGAGATTAGTACAGAGATAATTAGCTGTAATGAGATGCTTGTAATGAGGCAAGCCACACTGAGCACCAAGGCTGGGCTTGTCAGGGGGACAATAAATGTCCCCCCGTGGCTGTTTACAGTCCTGAGAGCTTGGAAGCTGCCTGCTGGCATGAAATTGGAGTGAAAATGAGATTTTATTGCAGCACACCAGGCTGTGATGGTGCCCTGGGATAGCTCAGCCTGGCTTAAGTGAGCTGTGCCTTTGCCTGCTGTTATCCCAGAGGGTTCTGAGAGCTCCTGGGACACCCCAGGTGTCAAATGGGCATCCCTGCATCTGAACAGAGATTCTGGGAGCAAAATGTGTGGGAATGGCTTTCAGAAGAGACCTGGAGTGACCCCAAGCATTAAGGGGTGTGAGGGTTTTGGGGGTGTGTTCCATCAGAGGTTGATGCTCTTGGAGTCTTTTCCATCCTCAGTGATTCCCTGATTCAGTGAAGGACTGATGTGCTGAAAGGGTTTTCCCTGAACTGGGAGCTCACCTGGCTTCAGAGTGTGCCTGGTACCAGCCTGCTGCCATCCATCTCTTCTTCAGCCAGACCAAATCCCCTCTCAGGCCTGTGCCAAAGCTCTGGAATTCATGTTTATTTATGAGGGAAAGTTATTCTCTGCTGCTTCCTAGATAAGCTTTGACCGCAGTTTGCTGCAAGTGTAGCTATGACTCCAATAAATGGGTTTTTATGCTCCAGTCTGCCAGTCCTGCAAACCAGTGTGCCTCGTGAGAATTGACCTTTTTTCTGTTTATTAACCTTTCAAAGGGATGGAAAATGAGAGCTCTGATCCACTTTTAGCAGAGCCAGTGGGGAAGGTGTGCCTGGTGCTCTGCAGCTTCTTCTGAGCCAGAACCTCCTAGAGGAGGGCTCTGGGTGAGGCTGGTGACTTGGTGGTGGAATATTTGACTTGCAGAGAGGAAGGCTGAGCTGCTGGATGGAGGGAGCTGAGCTCCAGCATCTTTAGAGGCGTGAAGGATTTCTCTCTGCAGCCCTCCAGAAGATACTCAGCTCCAGAAGGCACCTCATGGTCTGGCAAGGAAGGGAAGGGCTGAGGGTATGGGAGTCACAGTTTAAATCATTTAAATGGAAAATGTTGCCCTGATTTTTAAAAGCGTTACATTTTCTTTTATAGTTCTTTTAAGAGTTTTAAAGTTCTTTTAAAAGTTTTCTATGCCTTCTGATATTTATATATTTCTACTGGAGTTCTCGTGCACTGTTCATGTAAATAATGATTGTTTTGCATTCTTCTTTGTGGGAGGAGAGAATTGATAGACTGTTAGTTTGACCAGTGTGGTTAGAGAGGTAGAAATTTCATCCTCCAATCCACTGTCACTTTTAGAATTCTATTTGACATATTGCGAGGTCAGAAATAAAATTAAGTCTTTTTTTATCTTGAACTCACCAAATTCTGTGTACTCATTTCGTGTCCAATAGTGACAGAAAAAAAAAAAGCTTCTTTTAAAAAATATTAATTTAATTTTTTGAAGCTTATTTTTATAATGACAAAAGTTGAAATACTGCACCTGAGACACCCAGAGAGGTGATAAGTGCTGCTGATGTGGAAAAGCCTCATGCTTATTTTTATATTGCTCCTCCAGATTCACCTGGGATCCTTCCCAAGGCAAAGCACAGCCCCTGGCAGTGTGCATCCCGTGGTTTTTTGGGAGAGGCACATGAGCAGAGCAGAGTTCTTTTGATGGGAATGGAGAGTAGGTGTGTGTGGCATTCTTCTCTCTCAGGATTTTTTCATAAAGGAGCACAGAGGAAAGAAAGAGAAAACAATTTCTATTTCTGCTCCTTGTTTTTCCCATGTGGAATGTGCTTGGAGAATTGTTTCCCTGGGGTGATGGCTTGGTTGGATTCTGGTGAGGATTGTTTGAGCCTGGTGGCCAATCCGACCCACCTGGGGCTGGACTGGAGAGAGGGTCACGAGTTGTGGGTTAGATTTGGTAGTTAGAAAAAGTAGGTTTGAAGTTTTAGTATCTCCTTTAAATAGTATATTAATGTACTATAGCATAGTTATAATAAAGAAATCATTCAGCCTTCTGAGCTGGAGTCAGACATCAGCATTTCTTCCCACCGGGTTCACCTGCATTTACAGTAGATTTGTTTTTAACTCACTGGCACTTGCTGCACTGGGTGAGGATTGATAAATACCTTTGTGTCCTCCCTGCAGGCACTGAGTGCAAGGTAGAAGACAACATTTATGATTAATTAATTAATGGGAAAGCACTTATCAATCCTCAAATACAACTTGATCAGGCCAAACTTGTCATCTTTACCACAGGGAAGGGAGGGATTTCCTTCTCTCAAGGCACAGTGCAGCTGTTTCTGCTCTCAGATGGATTTTTGCCTGCCAAGCCCCCAATCCCAGCTCTTTTCCAGGATAAAATCTATCAGTCTGGGAGGAAAAAAAGCATTTTCTGGAAGGCTCTTTGATAAATGTTTTCTGTGTACTGGGTCAGATGAAAGGGCACAAAGTTTTACCTGAAATTTTGATGGGATTATTACAGCACTGGACTGTGCATGTAAAGCATTTTGCAGGTAAGAATCTTCAATTGTTCCAGTTCTTTAAACTCCTGTTAGTTTCTTCTGCTCACTAAAAATTACTGATTTTCCTGAATTGCAGATAATTAGCCCAAGAAAGACACAGACCTGTTAGAAGAGGCTGCCCAGAGCAGCTGTGGCTGCCCCTGGATCCCTGGAAGTGTCCAAGGCCAGGCTGGACAGGGCTTGGAGCAGCCTGGGACAGTGGCAGGGATTTGGAATGAGATGATCTTTAGGGTCCATTCCAACCCAAACCATTCCCAGCTTCACTGATCCTGTGGTGAGAGGCACTGCCAGCCAGCTTTCCATTCCCTTCTTTATTTATTGCAGCAATATTTTCAGCATGTCTGGGACAGCAATGAGGAAGATTGGTGTGGTAAGAGCTAAGAGGCAGGTACAAGGTGTGTTTGCAGAAGCAATAATTTGTAAAAATGCACTTTATGTGTCTTGCAAGGCCAGTTTCACTTTCTTTTTATCAGAAAAAAAAAGCTTTTTATACAAAACTGAGCACCTAAAAGCTTTCTTCACACATCACAGGTGGTGCTGAAAAATGTCAACAGAGAAAAAGATACAGATCACCAAAACTCTTAGAGTGCATAATTCAGGGCATTTAAGAAGCCATCTGATGCTATCAGATGGCTTTTATTTTGTATTATAACCTATCATGAGGTAATGGCTGCACTCTAATTTATGGCACTTGGTGGAGGAAAAGATTGTAGAATGTGAAATATTCCATCGTGGAATCATTTTCCATGGAATCTTTAATATCCTGACACTGTTGGGGCTGCTGGCTGTTTGGTGGGAGATAAGTGTGAGCTGTGAGAGCAGAGCTGGGCACCTGACATGAGGACCTGAAATGTGGCTTTTAATGAGCTCTGCAGGAGAGCTGCACGGAGGAGATCACATCAGTTATTCCATTTTTCAGGCTCTGATAAACTCAGCTCAGGACTTCATTATTTGAAAAGTTCAGTTTGTCCATGAAAGAAGAGGAGGGGGGGAAAAAACCTGTAAAATCACTTTAAAAGAGAGCTAAGGGTTCTTTTTCAGCTTCAAAGCATTTCTGTATGCTCTCTACTGATCTGAGACAGATCTGCCTCACTCTGCACAGGCTGGTGATGACACCAACTCAGGGAGTAAAAGCTGATTTAAAGGAGGAATTTGGGTGTAATTACCAACAAGTGCAGCCTGACAGGGGTTCTCATAGCTCTCTTTGCTGGCATGTGAGAAGTTTTTCCTCAAGGTTTTGGCACCACTTTGTTCCTCACACCCCAGTGTCTCTCCTGTGGGGCTGTTGACCTCAACAGTGCGTGAGTCACATCTGGGGGGAGCTGTGACAAATAACTGACAAATTAAAAGGTGCTGGGAAAAGGGAGCTCTGCTGACAACCCATCCATCTCACCCAGGCAGCAACTGAAGTGCCTGGCTGTTGGAAATATAAAGCAGGGGGGAAAATGTCAAAATTCTGTTAAGAACTCTAAAAGGGTGACATATTGATGTAAAAATGTGTTTGAGTCTTTTTTTTTTTTTTTCTTTTAATTCAAATCTGCCAACTCCTTTTGGCTTCGACAGTAATGTTATGTGATCCAACAATGCAGCATGCCTGGGGTGTTATTAATGCTTTTTGAGAAATAAAAGGGCAAAATCAAAATATTAGAAATCTGTGGAAAGGACGTGGCATTTTTCTTTCCACTAAAGCTTTTAAATCTTCAGCCATGCCTCATTTTGACAAAACCTCGTGTTTTCTGCCTGTGTTGGTTATTCCTTCATTCCCAGCTTGGATGTGCCACCGTCCCTCACTCTTCCATAGGGATCCTCTCCTGGCCACAGCACTGCCCTGCTCAGCCTCCAGCAGTGGTTTGTGCCTTTTCCCTTTTTAAGAAGAAAACTGCTTCTGACGAAGGGATTTAGGTCCTTGAGCCCTTGATTGTCACCTGTGTCCCCTTCCTGCTGGGAGAGATGCACAATGGGAAGGAAAAGATGATGGCATTTGGGGGAAAAACAGAAGGAAGGGGACAATGGTTCAGATCAGGTGTTTTAATGCAACAGGGAGTGACAAGGGCAAGGAAGAGAGATATTTAATTAGGATTTTCTGCCTTTTTAATCCAGGAGAAGACACTGGTCTTGTATCTAGCCTAATTTTACTTTTTTTTTCCCCCTTATCTGCTGTTCTATCCATACTGTTTTCTGGAAATTACAGTTCTGAATTTTAGGGACTGGGGGAGCTAAAAGCTGCGTGTTTAAAGGAAATATTCAGGGGATTTTGTTCCAAAAGGTGCCTGTGCCAGGGTGAGGGTCTCAACACATCTTTGCAGAGCTGCTCTGCTGCATCCAGCACTCCTGAGTGCTCCAGCATCTGCTTTTCTCTCTTCCCCAGGCTGCAGGAGGCAGTGGGACAACATCACGTGCTGGCCTGAAGCAGAGGTGGGAGAGGTCGTGGTACGGCCATGCCCCAAGTACTTCAGATTCCTGACCTCCTTCCTGGGTAAGCAAACCCCAGATCAGCTCCACAGCTTCACTCCTGGGGGGTTTTCTCATCATTCCACGGGAGGAACATCTCAATAAAGAGGGAGAAACCAACGCTTAGCCCGAGGTGGAGGAGTTTCCAAGCCATTCATGAATTCCCAAACATCAAAACATCCTCCCTGCACTTGCAGCGGCACTGCTGTGGATCACAGGGATGCAAAAATGGCTCCTGGTGAAATCCAATAATATGGATGTTGTGCAGTGAAGATTGAATCAACCAGTGGAACAGTTGTGGCTGTTGTGCAAAATGGGCAGTCTAGCACAATCATTAATTAAGACTCTGACAGAAAATGAACACACTTGAACTGGACGTAATAAAGTTTTGGGTTTTTTCCTGCTGCAATGACAAATCTGACCACAGGTCAAGGAATTAACCTGACAAATAATGGGCAGGGGAGGTTAATGGAGAAGGCAGCTTAACTCACTGTTCAGGGTGTTCTGAGAAGCTTTAGTTTAAAACTCAGGTCTCAAGGGGCCGTGTAGCAACAGGGCTGATTGTGTCTCCTGGTAGTTTATAGTTATTTTTCACTATTTTTCTTATAGAAGGCCTGAAGGCCTTAACAAAGAATTAAGTTCTTTTGCACTGGAGATGCTGCATTGAGCTGACCCTTCATTTTTAAAGCCTTGTAGTGCAAACCCACAGGATAAATTAGGAGTGGGGGTGGGAACACAATATCAGCCCTGCTCAACAGGCCTGGGCACCTCACTCATTAACCAGCACATGCTGATTACATGACTTGCCCAAGGCCACACCAAAATTCTTTGCAAGCACAGAAGAGAAATTCAAAATCCCTGGAGTCCTATCCTGTGGACTCTTTGCTTTTTTTTTGTTTTTCTGTCAGGGTCGGGATTAAATCATGAGACAGAATTTCTTGTTGGGACTCAGATGTTTATCAGTTCTTATCTCTGTCACAGTCTCACACACCCCAAGTTCTGCCGCCCTTCACTCTGACAAACTAAAAATGGAGCCCATCTCTCTCTCTGCAAGGCCTTTTAAGGAAATTCTTCCCTGGGAGGGTGGGCAGGCCCTGGCACAGGGTGCCCAGAGCAGCTGTGGCTGCCCCTGGATCCCTGGAAGTGTCCAAGGCCAGGTTGGATGGGGCTGGGAGCAAACTGGAATAGTGGAAGGTGTCCCTGCCCATGGCAGGGGTTGGATGAGATGAGCTTTAAAGTCCTTTCCAACCAATCCACTCTATGTTTTTATGATTGAATGATTTGGTCGGTGATTCATCTCAACTTGAATTAGCAATTTACAGTGATCAGATGAAGAGCAGCACAAAAATTCCTGTTTGGTAAAGCACAAGGTGAGTTTCTTTGGAGAAAGCAGAGTCAGAACTCTTAACTTCTGCTCTTTGTAAAGCTGGGGTGTACAAGGCTGGTGTCCAGGACCCCATTAGTGTTCACAGAAATCTGGCCAGCACTGGCTAAAGGCACTGGGGAGGTACCTGAACAGCTCTGGAGGTGCCATGGGCTCTAGGGATGAGTTTTCTGTTGACTGGAGTAGGAACACACAGACACTGAGGGCTCCATTCAGGTTTTCAACCATAAACATCTGGTACCATTTGATAAATGTTGGGAGGTCTAAAATCCACGAGGATTCCTCAACTGGTGTTAAGATAGCTGTATTCAGGAAGCCAAATTTCCAACCTCAAATGGCATTTTTATCAGCTGATCTTAGAGTTTTCCATAAGTCAACCTATCTCTGAGCTGATTTTACAGTCAGCGGTGAGGAACAGGCTCCTTTAGAGGTACAGTTCAGCTGGTTTCTAGATTCCCACTCCAGGATGAGTTTAATACCATCTGTAAACCACATATTTCTCTCAAATTTCAACCAAAATATTGCAGAGTGGCTCTGGCAGATGGGAATGTCTTCCAACAGGATTGAATTCCCCCTCAGCAGGGCACCAACAGAACAACTGATGCCATTCCCAAAGCAGAAGCAGCAGCTTTGATTCTCTCTGAGTCAGACACTTTGTACACAACCATCAACAAACAGGGAAAGCAGTGATGGTCTTAAATAAAGGGAGGGGAAGATTGCCTCCTGTTTTATAGGATTTGTTGCAAAATTAATGCCATTAAATGTTATGAAGCAGCTCTTCCTTTGTAGCAGTGAGTGTCAGTGAGCAGCTTTCAAGGAACTCAATCATCTGGGTAATATTTGTGTTGTACTCTGATCCCTTTGCAGGAATGTGAAAGCTTTTATCAAGTTGTGAGCCAGAGGAAATCTTTTTAATGTATTTATAGCAGGAAAAGAGTGAAACACCAGGGAACAAAGAGTTAATGTGATTTTCCTGCCTCATGGAGAATAAGCTCTTCAAATGACTGATATCCCATCTCATGGTTAATAAAGGATAAAATGTCTCGTGGCATTTAAAAGCCTTGAACTGTCCTGATGTCATTTGACATTAATTTTTTATGGCATTCACAGACCCAGAAAATTTTCATTATTTCATGGCGTTCGTCAGTGCCATGTGAGGGAGACGGATGAAAATATTTTTGGCACCTTTCATTATTAAGGTGCATTGCTTTCCACCCTTTGACCAGAGTGCTCCAGCTCTCTTTCCATAGGTGGAAGATGACATTTGTAATAGGGATTTACGTCTCACAGTTTCTCCAAAAGCGAATTGTCCACCATGAACAAGTTAAATTAGCACTGAGAGTTTTAAAGTTTCAGCTCTGAGATTAATGGACCTAAGGGGGTGGGGATGGGCACATCCAAGCTCTGGAATCCCAGTCAGCGAGGTGAGATCCATCTTGGTTTTGGGCTTGCCAAACTCTTTTTTTCCTCAGGTGTTCTAAATTTATTTCCCCTCTCCTTTCCCCTCCTTCGTGAACACTTTTTTATTCTGCATTTCTTCTGAAACTGGAGCAAAAATTGAATAAAATGAGGATACAGATGAGCAGAGAGCAGCAGATAAGAAGCCAACACCACCTCTCTAAAGAACCCCAAAATGAACCACACCCATTATTTATCTGCTACAATGTTGATTAAAATACCCAAGAAGTTGAGTGTGGTTTTGGTGGAGATCACTGAGAACTTCAACCTGCTCGGGTGTCTTGCTGTCCTTCATATCAGAAAGGCAAAATTACCTGGAGAAAAGGAGGCTCAGAGAGGGCATCACCATCCCTGGCAGTGTTCAAAAACGTGTGGATGTGGACCTTGGGGACATGGTTTGATGGTGGCCTTGGCAGTGTGGGGATAATGATTGGACTTGATGATCTTAGAGGGTTTTTCCAACCTAAACCATTCTATGATTCCATGATTTATTTCCACCTGGGATGTCACAATGCTTGTGCCATCCTATGAAGGATTAGTGCTACACCTCTACCCAATAATGTGCATCTTTTTCTCCCAAATGTTTCTTGGAATCCTATAATTGCAGGATCAAAAGATCTAAAGAGAATTTTGTCCTAAAATTTGATAGCTCTGTTTTTAGGATGAGAAAACAAACAGTTTACAAAAGATGCCTAATCAAGGGGAACATTGTTATTGTTAAGAAAGGGGGAATTATTTGTATTAAGGATCAAGATCTTCACTCTTAGAAGTGAAATGTGCAGGAAGGGGAAAGGAAAATAAGGGAAAATTGGGTTTTGACACAAAAACAGGGTGCAGAAACTTTCAGGGCACTGGACATGTGGCAGTAATATCTGCAGGCCAAGTGATGTGAAAAACAACCAAGGAAGAAAATTAAATTGATCTTGTTGCTGTGCTGACCCAATGCCACAGGTTCTACTATGACATGAAGTTATGAAATACAAAAATATGCAATAACATTAAACACTGGGCAGAAATTGCACTGAAGGAATGATACTGTCAGACCAAGACTGAGGCAGAGGAAGCAAACTGGGAAATTATCCTGCCATGACTTTCCCCACAAGTTTTTCCCAGGCACAAGCACTTCAGCATCCAGCTAAGTGCAAGCTGTCTGCAAGTTTCAAGTGTTTCCCAGGAACAGTGAGGCAAATCAATAATAAAAATGAAAGTAGAGATGTGCCAGTGGGCTCAGCAGTGTCTCAGGAATGGTAAATAACAGAAGTGTTAGTGCTTTAATAGTTTCTCCTTGAAAAAAATCAATTTATGTCCATGGAATATGATGCTAGAGAAGCAGGACTGATTGCTGGGCAGAGCACACCTTCCCCTCTGCTTTAGAAGTTATTGCAGAAAAGGGCAAGGGAAGCAAGAGGGGGGCAAAACCCAACGCCCCTGAGCCATGATTGACGTCAGATCTCTTTGTCTGAATTCAAACTCCCATTGAAAGCCAATAAGAGGGTTTTTTCCAAGATGATCAAAGAGGTAAAACTTCACCTGTATTATGAACTTTCAGATATATCTCAGAGTTTGAAGGGTGTGTCTGAAACAGATGAGAGGCAGACAGAAATTAAGAGAAAAAAACTAAAGAGCAAGACAACAGCTCTGTGCACTTATTCAGTTCATCTGTTCAGTGTTTAACTCCCACCCAGATCAAACACCTCTGATAAAGAAAATGTTCTGGTTTTATCTCTGTTCCACAAACTCCTCCCTCCTCTTCTGCTGTGTCATGAATAAATCATGGAAGGAAATTGCTCTCAGTGACAACAAGGAGGTTCCCTGACCATGTCAGGGAGGTTGGAACTGAGCTTTAGGGTCTCTTCTAACCCAAATAATTCCGTGATGATTTCATGATTCTAAATTCTGAGACAAGATTTGTTTGTGCCGCCTCCATCCTTGGAGGATTCCAAGAATATCCAAAAGGCATCTGGTCATGCTTCCACTTTAGGTGACCACACCTGAGCAGGGGTTTGGGGCCAGATGACCTCCAGAGGTCCCTTCCAACCTCTGCCATTCTGGGATGCCGTGAAAGCAAAGAGCACTGAGCGCTTGCAAGGCATTGTGAGGCTATTATTAAAATAAACGAGAGTTATTGTGGCTTTTTCAATTTTGTTTTTAATGGAAAACCTCCCCTCATTGCTTTTAGGAACAGACACACCAGTTTGCCAGTGGTAACATTGATAAATTAAATACAAACCCCACAAAAAAAGCCCAGATTAATTAGTGGCTTTAACTTACACCACAAGAATGAGGGGACTCAGTTCTCTTCTTTTTCCACAACACAGAGGAGAGCCTGGAGATACTTCCCATCTCTCAGTGATTCAGGAGTGAATCTCCTCCACTCTGCATTGCTAATTACATGTAGTTATAAATCCTCATTAAATCTCCAGGAGTACAGTTTGAAAATGTTAGCTGCAGTCTGATAGGAAATGGGAACATTTGGGAAATCTAGTGAACTTGGAAGGGCTGGAGAGGAATTCTAAGTGCAGAAACTTTGTGTTTTCAGATACTGTCATTTTCAATGTACTACAAATTTTCAATGAATTCTATTGGTGTCCATTTTAGGGAGAATTTATATTACACAAATTAGTGAGAAACAGCTCTGGAAAATGGCAAATGCAACTTCTGGTGCTTTGAAAAAAATTGCCTTTCCATTGACAAATAATTAGACTTTATGACCAAAGTCTGGAAAAACCAAGAGCCAGCGAGACCACAAAAATATCTCATTTTCATCAGGGATCTGTGGCAGAGCTGGGATTTGACATGGGAATATAAAAATCTGTGTGATACTTCAGTCTAACCTGAGCCTGTAAACCTCAGAGGAAATCTAAGCTTGTGGGGCACTTTCCCAAATGTTATGCTCATTTTCAGTATAGAAAGTGATATTTTAAATAGTAGCAATTAGAAATGTTATTTGGTCTGAGGAGAGACATCATCCATTACTTGAGACAAACTGTGGTGTGATAAAATCTTTGTTTTCTAACCTTCTACTTCTTGTACCTCTCAGACATCAGGTGAACATGAGAGGTTTCAGAAAGGTGTCTTGTATCACACCACGTGTGTGAATTTCCACATTTAAAAGTGACATGAGCAGCAAATGGTGGTAGAAAAACTTCTCTGGGAAGTGAGTTTCCCTAAAGTCAGAGTAATTTTTTTTTTAATCCCACTGATGCTTTGCCATTGTTCTTATTTCTTCCTTGGTTTCCACATCTTCTAATGCATTGGGACAATTTTTTAAAGTATTGAGAGAGATGAGAGTTTTTAAATAATCATAAAATTCTGAGGAAGTGCAATTGAAAAGAAGAAATAGGAGAAAATTAAGCTGAAAGAAACACACTTTAGCTCATTGAGAATAAGAAACAAAGATTTAAAACCACTGTGAAATCTTAAGCCATCCTCAAACAGAGTTTTGAGCAGGAAATGGGAAGCAGTGAAGTTCAGATAATGGGATCCATTGTAACAAAGAAGAAATAACAGAAATTGCATAACCTCGAGAAAGCTGAAAGCACTGAACAGTCATTGATTTGTTTGCACAAGATCCTTTATGATCCTGATATGAACTCTGGTGGAAAGAGCTGCAAACATCTCAGGGAAAGCCTGGAACAGCAGCCCACGGAGCTGGGCTGAACTTGCTTCTTCTGGAGCAGCTGTGAAGATGAACAAAGGCACCTTCGAGAGCCCTCCCAGACTCAGATCTGTTGCTAAAACAGATTAAAAGGGCAAATTTAATCTCAAAATCCATCTGTCACAAGGATTGAAGTAGTGCCTTCAGGCAGGGGATTGTCTGCTGCTGATTCCAGTGCAGAACATGGTTGGGAAGATGCTCAGATGACTCAAGTGTCAGAAATTGCTGGACACAAATATTTTTTGTGACTCACAACTGCATAATTGATTTGGTCCCATTTGTAAGAGTTTTCTTGCTCTTGTGTGCGAAGAGCTCTATTGTTGGAAATGTCTGCAAAGCTCTTTGAGCTTCACTGGTGTCGTTTTTCACCTTAAGAAGCAAGGTTTGGTTTCTGTTTGTCCTTTCTGGTGTATTGACCAGTTTTCCAGTTTTGTGTGGTGAATGGCACCAGTGGAATGCCCCAATAATGGGATCGTAGTGAGGTGGGCAGGGTGGGGACTGGTGGTCAGGGAAGGAGCTGTGGGAATTTACAGTGTGCTGTTGGGTGCCCTTCTGCTTTGTTATTTTTTGGCAAACCCATATCTTGGCCTTTTAGCCTGCAAACCTCTTGGGGTAAGGCTTATCCTGAGTGCTGGTCTCCCCTTTTGCTGGATTAAGCTGATGTGGGTTTGAGGTCCAGCTGGGACAGGAAGCAGAGATGTTTTACAAAGTGAGAAGTGCTTTGCTCTTAAAATCCTGGATGGATCAGGCAGTTCTGAGTACCAAAGAGCCACGTGAACTTCAGGTTTGACAGTTTGGCTGAAGGAATGAGATGTTCTTGTGTTAATTAAAGCTCTCTTTAGCTGGTCAGAGGCCCCAGGCACTCAGTGAGCTTGACAGTCCAGGAAGTCTTCCTGCCCTGGAGTATTCAAGTTGAAACAGGCAATACAGGCTGTCAGTGTGTGTGGATTTTCTCCTTTCACAGCCAAGTTTTGAAGTGTTTTGTTCACAAACCAGAGCGCAGTACATTTCCCAGGAATCACATTTGATCAGGGCTCAGTTGTAGGCAAGGTCTGGGGGTGGAGGACTGGATTTAGTTCCCAGACCCCCAGCCTTATCTGCATGCTGTGAAATGAGCACTTTATCTATCCCTGTCCTGGCTTCTCACAGGCACAGTGAAAGGCATAAATACTTCACTGCTCTGTTCAGATAAAAATTTTCCAGGAACAAAGTCAATGTAACAATAAAAGATTCAAACAATACTGGTGCAGTGCCAGGAACCAAAGGTCTGGGTACAACTTGCAGCATGGTACCACTGGAAGAGATGTTTTGTGTGCACCTCTGAATTAAAATGCACATTTTTACTGAGGTCTGGACTTTAAAACACAAGGGATGCCTCCTATTTAAAAGCTCTGTGTAATATGAAAAATTAATAACAGGGAAAAAGTATGAGAGTTTTTCTCTAAGTGTTACAAGAATTGTGCTTTGGCATTTATACCACAACAGGCAGAAGTTGTTTTAACAGTGAGCTGAAGGTTTCTTTTTAAATTATGTTTTTTTTTTCCTTTTCTTCCAGGGAATGTGACCAGGAACTGTACAAGCCAGGGCTGGTCAGATGTGTACCCTGCACCCTATGCTGTAGCTTGTGGATATGATTCCAACAGCACTCCAGGGGAAGAGGTCTGTAAACCTGGATGGGCGGACATGAAGATTTAACAGGGATCAATATCCAAATTTTGTGATCTTCCCATGGCCAATTTTTCCCATTCCCCCCCGATTCCTCAAGAGGGAAGGATCCTCTTGAGGATCCTTGGAGTTGAAATGTTTGCTCAAGGAAATGATGTCACAGACTCACAGAATTATGGAATATCTTGGGATGGAGGGGAACTTCAGGATCATCCCATTCCAGCCCCTGCCGTGGGCAGGGACACCTTCCACTAGACCAGGCTGTTCCAAACCTTGAGCACTTCCAGGAGTGGGACATCCAAAATTTCCGGGATGGCAGGACCGGAGAAGATCAGACCATTGTCTGTGTGATAACTTCAGGTGTTTTATTTTCCACAGTACACTTTGAAACAAGCCTTCCACATTTGTATTTATGCTTAAGTAGATATGGTGACTCCAGTCTTTCTATGGCAGCATAAGCACCTAAAGCTCTAAAGGGATAAAAATTATCTTTTGTTGCTCTGCAGATCTCAACCAGCTGTTAGATATTTGCTTCCATATCTAGATATTTGTTAGATACATGCTCCCTTCATTGTAGAGAACACACATTTTCATGAAATTTTACTAGATTTTGATAGGAAATCCAAAAGTTGTCTGGGATATTGTTTGTGTATAAATTAGCTATCACTGACCTAGGTATAATTAGCTTTACAGAATATTGTCATTCCACAGGAAGGAGTTTGTTACTGGTTTGCTGCACGCTGAGACACGAAGGGTAAAGTCTAAAGAGGATAACAAATGTTAGAAGCAAGAGTCACCTCACCTAACTCAAAGTTCAGCATCTAATCTAAACTAATCACCTGTAGCAGTCCCATAGTCAAGAAGAAAAAGCTTATGCAGGGAAAAAAGTTATATTTCACTGCAATCATACATTGCAGTATTTATATTTTTATATAATAGGTTAATGAGTTTATATTAAACCTCTACTCCTACTTTTTAGTTGTTGCTACTGTTTAACACATACCTCAGTGTTGGTGAATGTTGGACATAGGCATCTCAATAATTAATTAATATGTGTTTCCAGGATTTAAAGGGGGCTTACAAAAAGGCTGGAGAGGGATTTTTCACAACAGCATGGAGTGGTGGGACAAGGGGAGTGGTGTTAAGCTGGAGGAGGGCAGGTTTAGATGGGATACTGGGAAGAAACTCCTTACTGTGAGGATGGTGAAGCCCCAGCGCAGGGTGCCCAGAGGAGCTGTGGCTGCCACATCCTGGGAAGTGCTCAAGGCCAGATTGGAGAGGGTTTGGAGCAACCTGGCATAGTGAGAGGTGTCCCTGCCCATGGCAGGGTTGGAATGAGATGATTTTTAGGGTCCCTTGTGACCCAATCCATCCTGGGATTCTGTGACTGGATATGGTGAGAGGTCTCTGTGCACGGTCACACATTGCCGAGGCACTCCAAGAGTTAACAGGGGATCTGAGCAGAGCTGAGCCAGTGAATGAAAATTTTTTTACCTAACACTGGGCATAACCCACAGCAGGCCTTAATGCCAGTCAGTAGAAGGCTGGAATCAAATTTAGAGGAAGAGGGAATTTTTTATTTGCCTTCTGGGTGGAAGAAATCATCTGCTGAAAAGCCATGGAGGCTCAAAGGGCAGTTGGACACCGTGGGTGAAGATTTGTCATCTCCCTCCAGCTCACACTGGTGCTCTTAGTCCAGCAAGCTCAGCCATGGCCATTAACATGCAAAACACACGTGCTCCTTAATTATGAAGTGATATTTTTGGATTGTCATGCCCAGCTAGGAGAAGTCTGCATTTGCTGCAAAGAAATCCATGGAGGACATGAGCTCTGTGAAGGGAGAAAATGGAACATTGTGAAAGCTCTGCTGCAGCACCGCTGCCTTTGCCATCTCCTTTTACTTGTTTGAGAAAGTTTGCAATCCCAAAATATACAGGGCAGGGAGGAATCATGTAAACACAAATCTGGGATAGCAGGGAAAACATTGGCTTAGTGCTCTGAGGGCAGAAAACCTGGAAAACGGAACACTGGTTAATGGTTATCTCCTGTGAAGGGGTCACAGGGTGAGGTTAAAAGGCTGAAGGTTTTACAGTGGTTTTTTTTATGATGGCTGCGGTGTGAGATCCAGGTTTTTGGGATGGCCTCAAGTCTGATATAAATAAATGAGTTTGGAAAGTGAGCTGTGAAATCTCAGCTTATTCACAACCTGGCTTTTCTCAGCTGCAAAAACCTTAACCCATGTCAGGATCCAGCCCGTGGAGGAGGTCAAAATACTCTGCTGGTGTTTAGTCCAGCCCACCTTCATTTTTTACATTTTCTGTATTTCCTGAGGTGATGACCCAGTGAAAGAAAAGAGAAAACAGCAGAGGTGCATAAAGAACTTGAGGGCTGTGCTGAAGAGAGCCTCAGCCTGCCTCTGGTGCCAGCCAGCACTTCACCTGCTCAGGTGTCCATCCCTCAGACTGAGCCGTGTGCCTGCAGAAACCGCTGCTCCAGCTGTGCTGTGCAAGGACCCCACCCGGAGCTCTGCTCTGTGTTCCTGCTGCCCAGGGGATTTGGGAATTCCTGGGACATGCTCCTGCCACCCAACGGCTTGCCAGAGCGCCACGTTACCAGGAGAACCTCTATTGTGTTCTTTAAATTCTTTCCTAATTATTTTCCCTTGCTTTCCACAGTTTTTTAAAGTCCAATTTGTGTGAAAGGTGGCTGAAGGGGGTGAACACGCAGTTGCAGCCCGTGAAGAAGAATAGATTTTTGTTCTGTTGTTGAATTGGCAGTGAGTTTGGGGAGCAAGAAGTAAAAGGAGTTGAAAAAACCCAGCAGGCTGTACAGGGCATGAGGTCCAGGAAAGACTGATAATCTTCCAGGGGTAAAAAAAAACTTCATGAACTTTTGGTCTCAGGTCAGAAACAGCAAGAAAAAAAATATGAAAAATAAATAAGGGCAGTGTGTAAGGTTTGAGCTGTGAGTTCTGGCAGTCCTAAAGCAGCAGATGATGCAGGCACCAAAGTGCTGCTCTGGGGTCCATGCAGGGATGATGAGCCCTTCTCCAAGCTGACCTTTAAAAGGTGCATTAGCAAGTGGGGAGTGGGGACGTTATCCTGCTCCTCTGTCAGATGTGATGCTCTTCTCCCTGCTGTGCTTCCATCTGCTCAGAGGGGCCACCCCAGAGTTATTGTGGGGTTTTTTATTTTGTTTTGTTTTTATTTGCTTTGGTCAGGGTCGGGATTAAATGTGTGGAGATGGTATTTTGTGTTTGGATTCAGATGTTTATTCATTCTTATTAATATTGTAGTCTTATAAGTTTTGAGTTTTACAGTATTTCACTAATAAGTTACAAAATTTATTGTAACTTATATTTATCTCTTGTATTTATCTCTATAAAGACTTTTAGGGAAAAACTATCTAATTAAGAAATTATACTTAAATTATTTTTATTTTTAACTTAATAACTACTTGTGTTCTGCAATGTGGACTTTTCTATCTAATTATAAAATACAACTTAAACTCACAAAGAAGAAGGTGAAGAAGAAGGATTAGCTACTGCTTTAAAACTTCTATCTTGCCTTATATATATTACTATATTCTAAAACTTTAAACTCTAAGTTTTCCACTATGTGGTGTTACAGACTTCTATTTAAAATATACACTCATAATCTTTGTGTTAAAGATTATTATTATTATTATTACTCAATTTTGGAAGCTTTCTCTATGGCTTCAGGTCCAATGCAGTGTTCTCTTGAGGATCTGTGCCTTTCAACACAGAAAGTCTAAAATTCTCAGTATCCAGGGTTCCAACATCAGGTCTCTGTAGGTTCCACCTGAAAATGGTGAAATAAAGAGACACCTCCAGAGGTCAGTTCAGCTCACATTTCTCTCCAAAGAAATTTCTTTTCATTTACTCTCCAGGGAACCCCTTTGTCTTTGGACTGAATGATATGAACCCCAAAACACTTGGCTCCTGAAAGACTTTATATCAGTACTTCTCTTCTTTTTTCTCTCAAAATTGTAAATGTTTCCCATTGTCAGCTAAGGGACAAATTTGGAGGTTACTGAATAGAAACTAAAGCAAATAAATCTCAGTTAATCTCAATTTAGCACCTACCTCAAATAATTGTTATTATCACACTCCTGTGAAATTAAGCAGAAGCTTTTAGAAGTCAGAGACAACGATGAAGTTGCCTGATTTCATTCTGTAAAACAGTCAGGCATCCTGGCATGCTTTGCCTTCACTTATCTACATCCCATTCTTTTCTAATAAGAATATTTTATAATCTGGACCATGAGTGAAATTTCAGTTCCATTTATGAACTTGGGTCAAATTCTCTGCTTTGATATCTCTGAAATAGGAACCAATTGTCATTAGCAAGTGGAGTGAGAAGTCATTATGTGCTACTTGCAGAACAGAGCTGACCCCACATCCTGCATTAAAGCTGCATGCAGAACCATCCCTCTCTGCACAAGAAGGATTAGTCACCATAAAATATGGGGGGGGGAAGCAGGGAATTGCTTGTTGAATAACACCAGGAACTTTCTGTGCATCTCTTGCTCCTGGAAATAACCCTTAGAAGCAGAAGGCCTGCTTTTCTCTGCTCTCCTAATGAAGTGTGGGATCTCTTCCTCCTACAGTCCCCTACCAGGATCTTCTTCCTTCTGTTGGCCAAATCTTTCCTGGAACAGTTCTGCTCTTCTGCCATCAAAAATAAAGATAATAGAGAAAGATGAAATCAACATGAGGGAGGTTGACTGCTTTAATTAGAAAAGTCAGAGCTGCCCTTGGGATCCCAAACTCCAGGAAGGCTGGAAAGAAGACTTTGTCTTGGGGGTGCTGGTGGATGAGAGGCTGGACACGTGCTGACCATGTGCACATGTAGCTCAGAAATCCAATTGTATCCTGGGCTGATCCCCCAGCCTGGGCAGCAGGGAAAGGGGGCATTCTGCCCCCCTGCCCCCTCAGGTGAGGCCCCACCTGCAGAGCTTTATCTGGGCAAGCCAGGCAGATAAAATGTGCTGAAACCCTTGAATGATCTATTCAGAGAGACCCAAAGCTCTCAGTGATGTGTCTGGAAGGACACGGAGCTTTAACCACCCCTGAGATCTGTGGTCAAAGATATGACCAGTGGTATCTCTGAAAACTCTCTTGTTTTAACACCCCTCCAAGCTGGCTTGTGCAAATGCTAAGGGATTTCAACTCATCCCAGCCTCCCTGGTTCTGTACAGTACCAAATACTTGTCAAAGCCTGTGAAAATAGCACATAAAAATGTCAGCTCTCAATGTTATGGAAGAATATTTCTCCAAACAAGGTTGGATTTAGATTTTCTGTCTAACCTGCCCTTTGTGGTTGTGGTTGTTTGGGTTGTTTATAGAAGATGGTGTCAAGAAAGGCAGAGGAGAGTCAATCAAGAGCTGAAAAAAATTCTATAAACTGAGTTAGAGTCTCATAAAAATTTAGATTTTTTTAAATTTGTAAATGTCTAAATATTTTTTTCCTTTTTTTTTAAGTTGGAAATAAAAACCTATTGATTTAGAGTGTTGCTAGAGAGCTTTGGAGAGCTTATTTGCCCATTTTATTTAGAATGGGATTCCCTGTTGGACCCAAGCCCTGTGGTGCACCGTTCCTCTGTGTGCTGTCAAAGAGAAAAACCATGAGCCAATTTCCAGCTTAATAAATATTTCTGAGTTAACAGTGAGAACCTTTTACTTACCTAAACACAGTGTAAATCCCACAAAAGCAAACCAATTTCCCAGACAGTTCTGCCCTAAGACCTTGTTAATAAAATCAATCTCCCCGCTCTCGCCACGTCAGACCCAGTGTCGTGCACTCTTCAGCTGAGCATTGGTTGCTCCTGTTCCATGAGGTTTTAGGCTGTAGCTGTCTCTGCAGGTGTCAGATCAGCCTCCTTCCAGCAGGAACCTTTCCCTTTTGCAGCTTTAACCCAGGTTTGGAGCGGCCCAAGCCCTGCTGCAGCTCGATGAGCTCTCCACACCCACACCAGCGGCGTTTGAGTCACGTGTGCTACTGGACGGGATTTTAAAGGGTGAAGGAGTCAGAGGTGTTTTAAGAGAGTGGAGAAGGGATGATTTCCTTGTCCCAGCAGTCAGTGATGCTGTGTTTTGGATTTGTGGACCTCTTGGAAAGCCCCATTTTCTTTCTTTCACACCAGCAAACGGCGTTCTACGGAACGGTCAAGACCGGCTACACCATCGGACACACCTTATCCCTCATCGCCCTGACGGCTGCCATGATCATTCTGTGTCTCTTCAGGTAAGGCCACCAGCACAGAAAGGCACGGGGCAGGGGATGACTCAAAGGCTGTACAGGCTACCAGTGTTGCAGAAAGATGCCCAAGATTTCTGTCAATCTGCATTGGATAGGGCAGGAAGGTTCCTCCATCTTTCGGTGTCGCTGTGTGTTGGCGCGTGATTTGTGACATTTGTGTGGCACTCGTAACCCAAATCTAATTGCTTGGGTGGATTTATCTCACCAAAGGCAGATGGATCTCTGTTAGAGGGTTACAGTCTATAGAGTCCTGTATATGAATGTCATGGAAATTCCACCTAAAGTAGGTATTCAAAATGGTATCTAAAATTGCATCCAAAAACATCCAGGATCACAAAATCCCAGAATGGTTTGGGTTGGAAGGGACCTTAATGATCATCTCATTCCATCCCCCAGGCAGGGACACCTTCCACTATGCCAGGTTGCTCCAAGCTCCATCCAACCTGGCCGTGGACACTTCCAGGGATGGAACATCCACAGCTTCTCTGGGAAGCCTGTTTCCTCCCAAAGTCTCTTCCAAAAACACTTCCTGCTGTCACTCTATGGCGTGGCAGAGACACCCAGGACCATTTACACTTGCTGGTGTCCCTGAGATAGGCACAAGTGTGGCAGATAGGATGCAGGGCCTTCAGGAGACCCAGGGCCTCAGGGATGGATGGGCAGATGCTCTGCAGCTCATCAGGTGGCATTGGAATCCCAGATTGCAGCAAATGGATTAATTCTTGCTCTCTATTTTTTGCAATAGATTCAGGCATCTAAATTTGGGTGCCTCCAATGAAGAAGTCTGCATATACGTAATCTCCTCTTATAAATTACTTTATGTAAAGGGAGATCAGCAAAAAGCTGAGATGGAAGAGCCCTTTGGATGAGGCTCCATCTCTTATGTAAGACAGAGCACATTTTCTGGGGTAACTCACACCAAGGCCGGCCTCACCCTTCAGGAATTCAGCACTTCTCCTCCCATGTGCTCTCTCCACTCCTCTTACAATGGAGGAGTCCATCAGACACATGCCAATTCCCTCACAAGGTACAAGGTGCCAGCCAGGCTGGTGAAACCATTGAGGATCCTACTTTTCCTTGGTGGGAAAGATCTTAACTTGACTTGCCTTGGCCTGCAGGCACGGAGGACTCAGCTCAGCCCCATTATCTTGCCATCATCAGAGATTAGCAGCACAACCTCTGCCAGTGCCCAGTGGCTCGTTAAGAGGTGGAAATTTAAAATTGCTGCTGAGTGAGCTCTGCTATGGTTCTGGTGTCTGTACAAAGTACCCATTTCCAGACTATTAGGCCTTTCACTTCAGCTGATTTAAACTCTCGCTTGAAAAAACCTCCTGCTTGATCAGAATTCATCTTCAAAATATTAGCAGGCAAGGGATAGAAAAACTCTGGTGTAGTTCTCAGTATCATTAACAACCAGCAATTTTTAAGTGAAAATATCATTCATACTGCTCCAGAAAGTCTGTAATATGCGTTAATTCTGGCAACAGATGCTAAGAATTTATTTGCCTGCTTGAAGAGACATTTCGCTTTGAAAAGAATTATTGCAGCAGAAACATTCTGTAGAAAAAAGCCCTTTATCATGAGCACAGTCTGCTCAGTCAAAAACATTTCTTTTCCAGTGGAGAGCAGTGGGATGGAGCTGCTTTCTGTCATCCTGTATTTTTGCCTGTTTTTCTGAGGACTGAAAAAGCAGCAGTACTGCTACAGATACATGAATTGCCACATTTTGTGCAATTAAAGAGAATTAAGTGGATTTGTGGTGATGTTTATCAGAGCAGAGCCTGCCCCAGGGTTTCTAATGTTTAATTGTGACTCTATGTCATGGTAGAAGAAACGTGTAAATATAAAATAAATGCTTTTGAGAAGATTTGCTATTCAGAAATGTTTCATTTCTTCCCAACAGAAAACTACACTGTACTCGAAATTACATTCACATGCACCTCTTCATGTCCTTCATCATGAGAGCCATCGCAGTCTTCATCAAGGACGTCATCCTGTTTGAAAGTGGGGAGTCTGAGCACTGCTTTGCCAGTTCAGTAAGTAGCCTCAAAATTTCCACCTCGTTTTGTTGCCCCTCTTAAGCAATGCACCAAAAATTGCCTTGCAGATGCATGTGAGGTGGTAGTTTGGGAAGATTTCAAATCCTTTTATTATTTGAAATGTAAAAAAATATCCATGATTGCTGCTGTTTGACTTATATGGAGAAGGAATAAATTGTTTATCAGACTCTGATAATCAATTTATATACATTTTATATACAGTCCTTTACATATAAAAAGTACTATATATTTTATATATGGCCCTTATATATAAAATATATATTTTTTTTATATCTGGTCCTTTTTGAAGCTGGTCTTGATGGTCTTAGAGGTGTTTTCAAACCTTAAGGATTTTATCAGATCAAACCCACAAGTGAGGTTGTACAGGATTTTGGGGCTCCTGTGAGTCCTGTGTCCATCTCCCAGCCACATGCTCATTTCTTGGATATCCTGGTCAAAGGAGGTTTGTGTTTAGGGATTCAATAAAACCTTTTCCTTCCGTGAGGATGGGAGTCAGATCCAAATTCATGAAACTAATTTTAGTTATCTGTGGGGTAAGTACTTACACACGAGCTGTGTGTGATATGTGCCTCCATAGATAGGGGCTCTAATTAATCTAATTAATCTGTTCCCTGGAGTCTGGAATGTTGTTCAACCCTCTGGGAGAAGGCACCTGCATGTGGGTGATTCTCTGGGCTCCAGTGACCAGATTCCTACAGGACTTCAGGCAGGAAATCTATGTGCAGACATCATCATCCATTTTTCATCTGAATCAGTGTCCCACGCTCGCTGTCTGCAACTGTGAGATTTCCCTGCTGGGATGATAAATAAGGGGAATAAAGGAGTTGGGTTATTTTTTTGCCTTTCAAACTCAGTGTTATCAGCTGGAGCAAACATTAAGGAGGGAGAAAGGCTGTTTATCCAAAGGCAACACTGACGTAAGAGGATACCAGTCATGAATAAATTTAGGCAGGAAATGGAAATCACCGAAATGCAGAGAAGTGATCAGAAGTTATGCAGAGGAAAAAAAAAATAAAAAAAACCAAACAAACGAGGAACCCTCCATAGTAAATTCAGAGCATTAGATGAGCTGCTTGCTGATACCTCTGGACCTGTTTTTTATGTCATACACCACCAGAAAAAAAAAAATTTCTTTTCCATCCACCCAATTTCTTCCTTGCTTTCCTGTATCCTTACCCTGAGTTATCCCTGCTGTTATAATGACCTTTCTGATTGAGCATCTCTCAGCTGAAACCCAGAGCAGCCTCCTCTCAGCTTTTCCCAAGAACTGTGTGCAGCATGATTCCTTTCCCTGTGTGCTTCTTCCTCTCTGTGATTCACTAGGATCTGGATTCTTGGAATGGGATTTTCTTGTGAAGGTCCACGAATGGGTAGAAAGACAGAAATTAGAATAAATTGCCACAGATTAATTGTCAATGCCAATTGGCAGAGGAGCCAAGCCAGGAAAGGCCATGGAGTGTGAATCCACCTCTCATCCCTGTGGGAGTTTGCACGGGATTTTGCTGGATCAGGACTGAGGCACAGCTGCAGAGAGCTGAGTGAGAAGTGTTTGCTTCTCATCCATGCAGAAACATTTCCAGGTGTAAACACAGAATTTTCCTGCAGAATCCAGAATACCTGCACTTTCAGGTAGCCCATGGGTACAACATTTTTGTGTTTCTCCCCATAAGAAGATTTTTGAGTTAATTGCCAGCTCAGGGTGAATGGCTGGATTATACATAACAGTTACAAAATTATGTGAGACAGATCTGTCTCCACCACATTAGGCTGAGCATACCCCTTGCAAAATCTGCACCAGTCTTGAACCAGTATTTTGGACAACTTTTTAGGCCACAGTCTAAAAATACTGACACTAAATTCCTCTCCTAACATTCATCTCTTAGCAAAAATTGTTATGAAATCCACTGGCTCCTGTGGGCTTGGTTGGGTTGGGTTGGGTTAGGTTGGTTTGAGTTAAGTTTGTGCTTTGAACTTCCAGGATAAAGTTTGACTTGGGAAGCCTGGTACTAACTCATATAGTCAGGATTTTATACACAATTCACTGAAGGCTGTGTGTGTAATGGATGTGGCCTTGAGCTCGTTCAGATTTCAACAAACAATTTGCTGAATGTTCTCACTGCTACTCTGGTTTAGAACAGGGCAAACCCAAAGCAATAAAAGTGTTAGAAGAGGAAGTACCACACTCAGTTCCTTTAGGGAATGAAAGGGTAAAGACATCCTCCTTCCAGAACAGATTTAGGGCTATAAAATCCAAATGAATAGAAACCTCTCCCAGCATTTCTACCGAAGTCCTCAATTTGATATTACCTGCTGCAGAAAGAAGACTTTAAATTATATTTTGTGCTCTAGCCACACAAAGATACATTAAGCTCTCCACCAGCAAATGTGTCAATGCTTCAATCAAGTAGGAACTTCAACATAGGAAGATGTATATGTAATAGAAAAATCTCTTTTTAATAGACTTTTACTGCGTTTTTACTTAATTTTACCTAATTTGGGACACTTCAGGTGTGGTGGTAACTCTCCTGCATTTTAAATGCAAAAAGAAATGTATTGCTACTGAATTCAACATAAACAAACACCCCAAAAAATTAATTTTTTGAGCATTTATATGGGCCACAGTGTCTGAGAATGTGGCTGTAAGCATTTCAGGGCCAGTGCAGCCAAAATTTAAAATATATGTGATGAGCATCATTGAGTGATGGTTCGAGCCAGCACTGGGTGATGTTTGCAGAGTGATGGGCAGTCCTTGGTCCTACTTTATGGATAAACTCTCTCCTGGGGGAAAGAAAAGTCTTGCTGCTTGGGTGAAAAAATCAACCCATTTTCATTAGGCAGAAAACCTGAGCTGCCAACAAGCAGGGCTGGTTGTTTTTATCACTAAATGGAGCAGATTTAAATTATTTTAATCCCAGAACCTGCACAAGGCTCCTTGTTCCACACCAAGGAAACTCAGCACAGGTGGCTTTGTCAACATCCCTCACTCCTTCTCCTCTCCCCAGGTGTCCTAAATCTGTTGGATTTGTTTCTAGGCACAATGAATGAAGGAATGAATACAGCCTCAAAGCCTGAACGAGGAGACACAAACCCACAGAATACAAACAGAGAATTAGTCCCATTTCCTCGTATTCCAAGAGTCAGCTCAAATAATAATACAAAAGATCTTTCAAGAGACATACCCAATTCTACCAATTAAGCAGAGATTAGAAATGAAAAAAAAACATTAAAGGAAGGCAATTTTGACGTTACATCAACACAAATAATAGCCATACCAATAAAACAGGGCAAAAAAAATACAAATCCCAAATATAAACCACTGACACACGACATAATGAAAGACTTGAGACAAGCAATTAAAAAGAGCAGCTTAAGCTCTCCCTACTTCAAGCAACAATTGAAAAGCACTTTTAGTAATTATGATCTAGTACCTTATGACTGCAAATATACCACCACAGTCTTAACAGATTCACAGTCCATACTATAAGAAGTCAAATAAAGAACTCTCACCAAATTAATAGAGACCTATACTAAAGCTCAAGTCTCATGGAGAATCATTAGACAGACCTTGTCCAAAAGTGGATTTTTGTGGGATTTTCCAGTAAGAAACAAAACGCTGCAGGGAATTTTCTAGAGGGGTGTGCTGGCCACGCACAGACACAACATTCTGCTCAAGGTACCCCGAGGACACCAAACCCACTCCCTCCCTCTCTCTCATCAAGTATTTATGTAGCTTTTTAATTGTAATTATAGGTAACTGAATCATCCTTTTGGCTTAAATGGATTAAAAACAGGCATCTGCTTGAGTGTGTTTGTCAGCTGGGGCTTCAAGCACTTGGATGTGGAGATGATGAGGCTCAGAGGGCTCTCTGGAGCCACCCACTCGGACTTCTCTAATAATTCTTCAATTCAACTTCTCCAATATTGGTTTTGACTCACTCAGGTTATATTCTGTCTCACAAATTGGTCATTTCTCATGGAAAACTCGCTGCATGTGGCTTTGTTACATCTGCAAATTGTTCATTGTGTGTGAAAAATTGCACCATTTTACAGTCTGGATTTGCCTTCATTTTTTCAGGTTTTGTTTTGCTTTCCTGCCAGACTCAAGAGGCCTCCTCAGAAGTTTTAGTTTTTCTCACTGATTTCCTCAGGTTTAGTGCCCTTCCCTCTTGGCATTCCCACAATTTATCTTCCCCTTTCCTTCTCTCCCTGGGGAACATCCTGTAAAAAAAAAAAATCAGTCAAAACAACAAATGTGGTAGAAGGATTGAACTGAACACTTCAATAGTTGTTTTATTTCATTTTTTTGTGGGTTTAGGGATAGGTTTTGATATAGTTTCATTACTGTCATATCTAGATGGCATAATAATGATGAACCACTTACATTTCCAGCCCTGCTGAAGACAAAGCCAACAGTTTCCTGTAAACAAAGATCAGATTCTACAGATTAAATTCAGGCTGAATTTTTTTTCTGAGCTCTGCAATTTTGCCCTTGCTGGAGATTCAGCCAAGGGAGATCACATCATTAATCTTTTCCCTTTTTTATTATACCAGTAAAACAAAAAATTCCAACACAAAAATTATTTTTTGCAAAGGAGAGTGGGAGTTCAGCAGTTGAGAATTTACATGCATATCTCATATTTTCAGAGTGAAAAATTGGTGGCTTTTTACTTTAATTCCCTCGGGACAAACTGATAACAGCTACAGGCCCCTAAATGAATTTTATTTATGGATGTTGAAGACAGATGCATTTTCATTTCCAGCAGTGAGGCTACTCAGATCCATGTGGGAGCACCACGATATGCAGGCTGAAGGAGAAATGAAACAGTAGAAGGGTTTTTTTTTATGCACTTGTGTTAAAGCAAAACAAATATTAGAGAGTCAGTTGTTTCCTTAGGTGATATCTGATGATCACTGCTACAATCTAAGGTTTACAGAAAAACAGAGGGAAAAAAATAAGAACAAAAAAAAAAAAACCTAGAGAAAGGTCCTGTAAATCATGAAAAATAACAGAGAGAAAGCAAAGGGAAGGAACGGAGGCAGAAGGAAATAACCCAGGAGTGGAGAAAGAAGGAAATAATCCAGGAATGAAGGAAGGTCAGACTGGCAGAGCTCTGGAGGAGGAGTTTTCTTTACTTAAGTGATTCTGTAATCCTGGACACAACACTGCCACCCTCATGGGCTGCCACCTTAACACCCAAAAAAAAAGAGGGGAAATGGTAAAAGTGTGAGGAAGGGCTTTATTAAAACCTGACCACCTTCTCTTTTTGGTTCCTCCCTTTGTGGTTGATTTGTCTCACTGCTCATGAGTGCCTTTATCCTGTGATTGATGAGCACAAAACAGGCACAGCTAACCCATTTACCAAGATAATTCTATTTTTACACTTGAACTCAACTCTGAGTCATCTGATGCCCAGGTTAGACCAGCCAGAGCTAATCTGCATCTCAGAAATACTCACAAGACGGCTCCCAAAAATCAAACAGGAATTCCTAAGAGACAAAATAGAAAGGCTGAGTCCTTCAAGACTGACAGTTGCATAACCCTTGTTAAAATCAGCAAAGAGAAATTTTTAAATGGCCTCGAGGATCACAATCATGGGGCTTAAAGTTGCTTCTCGTGTGAGGGAAAGCAGAAGTAAGAGTTTCTCCCTGAATCCTGAATGCACTGTTGGATTTGAGGAAGCCTGCATGGGAAGTGGGCAAGGCATGAGGAGCAGCCATGTGCACCACATTTTTCATTAGTGTAAAGAGTTACAACTCCACTTGTTTTAATACAAAATTTACAGGTATAACTCCATTTGTTTTAATACAAAATTTACAGGTATAACTCTATTTGTTTTAATACAAAATTCACTGGTGCAACTCAGTTTGTTTTAATACAAAATTTACAGGTGCATCTCCATTTATTTTAATCAGTGCAGGATCTGCCCCTGCCATGCTTTGCACATGAAATAGAGGCTGTCTCATGTAATTTCCTTGTAAATCCTCACCTCATCCCTGGAAGTGTCCAAAGCCAGGTTGGGCAGAGCTTGGAGCAGCGTGGGATAGTGGAAGGTGTCCCTGCCCATGGCAGAGGGTGGCACTGGTTGATCTTTAAGGTTTCCAACCCAAACCATTCTGGGATTCTATTTCCATAAATGCCTTGCCATTTTCAGCTGGCTTTCAGCTAGCACTGAGGAGGTGAAAGTACAGAGAAAAACCAAGTTTAAATCAGCTTTGAATTAAGTCTTGGGACTCTGAATTTCACATGACTTTGGATTGAGCTCTTTCTGCAGAAATAATTCTCTAATGAGGGACTCAATGCTCCATGTAGGTGCATCAGTGGCACAACCTTGTCACAGGTGGAAGAGGCACGGGAAAGAAATAGAAATAAAAATAGATATAATAGAAATAGAAGAAATAGAAATAGAAATAGAAATGAAATAGAAATAGAAATATAGAAATAAATAGAAATAGAAATAATAGAAATAGAAATAGAAATAAATAGAAATAGAAATAGAAATAGAAATAGAAATAAATAGAAATAGAAATAGAAATAGAAATAGAAATAGAAATAGAAATA
>QUSF01000003.1:1278006-1338343 GCA_003676055.1 Chloebia gouldiae | reverse complement strand
AAATAGAAATAGAAATAGAAATAGAAATAGAAATAGAAATAGAAATAAATAGAAATAGACTGATCCAAAAGCTTCTTCCTGATGTCTCCATTGCTCCACACTTTTGATGGGAGCAGGAGAGTCTTATGTGGCTGAGGCAGGGGGGCTGTGCCTGGGTCAGCTCGTCCATCTGGGAATGGCATTTCTGCTTTATGAAGTGGCAACAAATCCACAAGCCCAGACACAAATCCAGGTTATAATGGCTTCATAAATTGCCCAATGACAGCTGACATGAGGCAAGTATTGCAGGGCATGCTCTTGGGGCAATGATGGGTGCATGAAAATGTAATGGATTGTGACCTGAAGGAAAGCAGGTTAAGATAAATGGAATTAATTAGCCACTGGCAAGGCTTTACAGTGCACTTGCATAATGTTTCTGAGGCACCATGAGTGCAGAGCATGAAGTTAACAGGGAAAATGAGGGTTTGGGACCTCTTCTTCCTGTGCCTGAGGCAGGCAGTGACCATGAATTCAGTTAAATTGATCTGCCTGTACTGTTAATAGTACATTTTTACACTTAGAGTTGAAGATTCTGAAAGGTTCATCATCAAGACATAAGATTACTATTCCCATGAAGGTCTTTTATTTTCCATAAGTTCTTATAGATCATAAATTGCTTTAACAGAGACTTTCAGACTGGAGTCCTTGTGCTTCCATCGTGAGCCACTTTGCTGCTGCCAAGATGGGCTTTTAAGAATTTCTTGAATTACATTTCTTCATTCATAGATATTGTTCTTAGCATCCTAAATTTCCTGCAGAGCCACCCAGTAGTGCAGCAATTTATTGTTTTGAAATTCCCTGCTTGTCACTCCCGTGATAGGGAGGGAGGGAAGGAATCAAAGGCACCCAATTGATTTAGGAGGAGTTTTCTCGTTTGAGTTTTTAAAGACAATTCATTTCATTATTGAACATAAACTTTGTGGGGCTTTTTTATAGCCCACCTGTTTGAACCCGCTCTACAACTGCAGTTAAACTGAGTTAAAGTGATGGCTTTTTGCCAGGCAGTCTGGCTTGTTTGTTTTTAATTTGCTCTTTTGTGTTGTTACACAAAAGGTTGGCTGTGCAAAGCCTAAGTTAGCATAAGTCAGTTTCTTTTTCTTTTTTTTTTTCTCTTTTTATTTCTCCTTTATTTTCTCTTTTTCTTTCTCTGTTTCTTTCTCTTTTTCCTTTTTCTTTCTCTTGGTGACACAGTTTAGTGGTGGCCTTGGCAGTACTGGATTTACAATAGGACTCAGTGGTAATAAAACTCATTTTCAAACCAAATGGTTCTCTGACTCTGTGATCTAAAAGTTAAAAGCAGAGAAAAATCCCCCATGAGAATTGAAAATCTGTTTGGAAACTGAGTCCACCCTGACATCTCCGTGGCACATGCACAAAACATGTGCCATGTTTAGCCATGGACAGAACAGTTAGATTATAAAATTATTGGGAATTTGACACTTACATGAATTCCAGTGCCATGATAGTGAGACAGAGAATTTATCACGTTGTGTAGCCTTACAAGCAGAGCAATTATTTGGCTATTGGATCATTATTACAGATTTCATTATGCTTTGGTTCAAGTGGATGTCTCAACAGAAGGGGTGGGAACAGCTCAAAAGTGATATATTCCTGAATTTAATTATGATTATGAGTGTCTAAACTGGAACTATAGTTATGGACAATCCCTGAGCTGGAAATCCTTAATTTCAGCATCTCCAAAGCAAGCAATACCTGGCCAGTGCTGTCCCATCTTCCAGGTCATGTGTGGGATCTATGAAAAGCTTTTAAATAAGGTCAAGGAAGCCTCTTTGACCAGGCTGGGGAGAAGATCAGCTCCTGTGTGGCAGGTACATTCTCCTCTCTCTCAGGATTATTTCATAGAGGAGCAGAGAGGAAAGAAAGATAAATCAATTTCTATTTCTGCTCCTTGTTTTTCCCATGTGGAATGTGTTTGGAGATTTGTTTCCCTGGGGTGATTGCTTGGTTGGGTTCTGGTGAGGATTGTTTGAGCCTGGTGGCCAATCCAACCCACCTGGGGCTGGGCTCTCAGAGAGGGTCACGAGTTGTGAGTTAGATATGGTAGTTTGAAAAAGCAGGTTTGTAGTTTTAGTATCTCCTTTAAATAGTATATTAATGTATTATAGTATAGTTATAATAAAGAAATCATTCAGCCTTCTGAGCTGGAGTCAGACATCAGCATTTCTTCTCACCAGGTTCACCTGCATTTACAATACTCCTGCTGTGAGAAAATTCAGCACCAGTCAGTCAGCAGCCCTTGCACAGGTCGTGTCTTCTGGGCAACATAAAACAAAAGTGCTGGATAAATCTGTCACTGAGAAAATGAGGTTTTAACAGTCTTCTATGGAAGACACCTGCAGGAATCTCAGTGTAAATCTCTTCCTGCTGCAGAGCTGGTGGTAGCCCAGGTAACAGCACCAAAATACCTTAAAGGAGGATTCTGAGGTCTCAAGGTTTCATGATTGATGGATTGAGGCAAACCTGAGCCCACATTTTTTGCTGGATGTCCCAACTCCATAAATAATGCCAGGAGCTGCATCACTGACCAGCACTGCATGGGATGTCTTCCATATATCTTTAATCTGACTTAAAGAAGTCTTGGTGCCCTGCCCCAAACCTTCCACACGGCAGGAAGCCACAGAGGGAGGATCATGGGGTCTGCACAGGGGTTGTGTCCATACACAGGACAGGTCAGGCAGGGTGGGACCTTTAGAAGGTCCCTTCCAGCTCAAACTCCTCCATAATTCTGTACAGGGGGAGGGACAGGTGATGGGGGATTCTCGTGGGGCAGTGAGACCCCAGCGTTCCCAGTCCAGCTGTGGCAGCTGGGGTATCAATCACCCACGTGCTCCTTTGTACTTCTTTGGTCTAAATCCTTCCTGAACCCAAATCCTAAACCTGTAACAAACCATATCCCTGCTAAAGAAGGCAAGGGAGGCTTGTGTTGGCATTTCTGTGGAGGGATTGCTTTTTTGTTATAGAGTTTTATTGCATTCACAGGAGGCTGATCATGGATGTGTGTGTGTACCTCAAAAACTCAGACCAAATTTTGTCCAACTAAGCTGGTCTTATTGAGCTTGAGAAATTCATCAGCTGGTCCAGACTGACAAATTTTAGGAGCTATGAATGAGCTACTGCTACTGAGGAGAATGATATATGTGTATTTAGTGCAGATTCATGTATATTTAGTGCAGCTCTGAGCTAATTACTGCCTCCAGCATCTGAACTGTAATTTTATAGGTGGGTTGTAAAACTGGTGTAGTGACCAGCTGATCCTCCTAAAAAAATGAAGAGAAAGATGTTTTTCTCTAACACTACCCAAATGTAAAATGTGCTACTGGGCACAAGGAAAAATCCTGGCAGGGTTGTTCCACAGTCTTGTTCCCACCCTTGTGTCCCTTCTCTTTGCCTCTTCCTCTTGAAAGCCCTTGAGCAGGTCTAAGACAGGCCCCATCCTCAAGCAAACTTTTACAATAATCAAAATGAAATTCTCTTATTGGCTGTGAGGGATCTGCAGAGAAGCACAAATTGTGTTGGGATCCAAGAGTTTGTCAGGAGGGGCCAAGAGGCCAATGCCTCATTGGCTGGAGGTAGAGCCCTTCCCAGTGTTCAGCCATTGGAAGCACATGTGGAAAGTGAGGGATTTTCATGGAAAAAGCAAATGGCATGTGCCTGATGCAGCTCTAAAAAGAGGAACAAGAGAGAAGGCACAAAATCAAGGGGAAAACCATCTCACTGCCACATCTCCTGTGGACGTGAGCAGAGCAAGATCCCTGAGGAAAGACAAGGAAATAATCTGTAAATAAGCCTGTGGAAGGAGAGAGAGTTGCAAAAGCAGTGATGTAATTCAGCTTTTCCTCTTGAAAATATCTGTTCTAAAAATAGCCCATGTTAGTCTTTCAACAGTGACACATCATGAGGTCTGCTCTTGACGGAAAATAAATAAATTCTAGAGATGTAATGGCTCATCTCTGCCCTGTGTCTGTCATCTAAAGGGTAAGATATCTTACATAAAAGAGGATTTTATTCCACAGAATTAAACCAGCCTGTCTGAGGCTGAATTTAATCAATCAGGAAGGTGGAGACCCACTATCAAGTGGTGCATGGAATAAGTTCTCCCAAAAGCCACGAAGGGCTGTTTTCCAAATGTGCCACTGTCAAAGAGGATCAATGGGATCATCAACAATCAAACTGCACCTCTCACAGAAATATCTGCTTTAAACTTACTCATTTTAGGCAGCAGTAGCAAGCCCAGGCAGTGGGAAAATGTCATTGTTTAATTTTAAGGACAGGACAGTGCATCCAACTCTGTCCCAGTGCAGAACATCCCCGTGCCTGGATGCATGACATTACTGCTGTGCACTCAAAATGGTGCACAAAAAGGTCTTTTCTCCAGGTAAAACCAAAAATTCCAGGAGTGGTAGGAAATGCTCAAATAAGCAAATATCCCCTAGCAAGGAGCAAAGAATTGATCTGCTGCAGGTCCTGCAGAGAAGAAATTGCCAAAACCCAGCTGCTGCCCAAATACATGAAGAAATAAAAGCATAAAATAAATAAATTAATTAAAACCATAGATTTATTAAGGTTGGAAAGACCTCATGTGTGATTGGATCCAACTGCTAACTATGATTACCTCAGCTTTGTGACAAGCCACCACCCCTTTAAGGGAGGAATTAGGGCCAGAGACTGCCACAAATTGATGGGAGACGAGGGGATGGACTTGGATCTGCAGTTTCTGCTGCCACTGCCTGAGTTCAGCACAGCTTTCTCTCTGTACAGCAATAGCTCTGCAAAGTTAGGCTGGAAATCCCTTCCTGATGGATTTCCTTTCCTTTTCTGCTGGGCAGAAATCACGTGCACTCTTTGTGAGCAGCCTTCCCTTGTCCTGTGAATCCTTGCAGCCCTTTGTGCTGTGTCCTGCCTCTGCCTGAGTTCAGTGCAGCCATCCAGAAGTGATGCCCTGGTGTACAATCCCCAAAGAAAATCCCTGTTTTACAGTTTGAGATGCAGCAGATCTGCCCCCTTCAACCTCACCTGGGAGCTGCTGAATTAGGGCCAAACACCCCCAGAGTGAAACCATGAAGGAATTCACTCACACACAGATCCCTGCTGGCTGCAGACACACCAAGCAGGCACTCAGGCTTTGGGGGAAAGGAAGGAGGGGTGGCAACGTCCCACAGCCACGTGGACACAAAATCACAGAGAAACCAAACGTGTGGTGATGCCATCGGGATGAGGCTGCTGCATCCCCAGCTTTGCCAGCCCTGCCCTGTGCCACCTCCCTGTCGGTCTCAGATTCAGTCAAAGAGAAAATGGGAAATTTCTAACCAGGCAGAAGCCTGAGAAAGTTCTGTGAAAGGATGTAAATAAGTTCTCTTGTTGTTCACATTGTTTATAGTTAGGTTTTGCAACTGTGTTTTGCAAACACTATCAGTGTGCAGTGTTTTCACTTCAGGACCAATGGAATTGGTCTGGACGAAGCTCTCTATAAAAAGAGTGGTGTATTTTGAAATAAATCAGAGTTCTACTCTCTCACCTTCTCAAGTGGAGTAATTTCATTCCCATCCTGCCTCAACAGCATCACCTCCCCTCCTTCAGGAAGCCCCTGAAGTCACACACAGATTATTCTGAGCTGGAAGGGAGCTCACCTCCTGCTCTGCCTCCGCCTTCCCCCATCAGCACCCCTCAGCAAATCTGTGTCTATGCTGTGCCTCGCAGGAGGCAGCTGACGTGCACAGAAGTTGGTTATCAGGAGCCCATCAGGGTCCCCAGGGTCACACACTCATGGCTTTAGAGGTGAGGGTGGGGACAGTCCTCCCCAAAACATGTGGCACTGAAAAAACTCTTTCCACTCTTCTCCTTTTAACCAGTGTTTTGCTTTCAGCAGGAGAGGAGTAGAGGGGGAAATAAGGTCTTGTCACAGGTGCTCTAAATTAAAATTGGTGCTCTAAATTAAACATTCTACACGTGCAGGACAGCAGGGAAGTGTCTCCAGCCAGGGAGTGAGAGCAAACACTTGCCCCAGAAAGTGTGGGGTGTCACCCAGGCAGACACACCGAAAGCAGCAGGGCAATTGCTGAGCCAACATCTCGAGGATGTGTAGTGATGCAGTGGGTGCCAAGTGTCAGAAATTTCCCTTAAGTGTCAGAAATTTCCATTTGTATTTATTTCTTTGCTAAGAGAACTGTTCCCATTACCTGTGCTGCACTGAAATCTCCACACAGCAAGTTTACTCTGTTTAATTATTCATTTCCTGAAGGTAAACAATTCACGTTCCCTTTTCAAATCTCTCCTCTTCCAGAGCAATAAAACCTGTGCATGCAAAGGTACACCCAGAGCAAGGGGCACTGGGAATTTGGTGGAAATTTCCTTCCTGTGGGAATGTGCTACAATTCCTCACACAGGGCACCCCTATGTGGATTTTTTAGTTTGGTTGTTTTTGGCTTTTTTTTTTTTTTTGTTAAGGTTGGGATTAAATGTGTAAGATGGTATTTCTTGTTTGGACTCCAATGTTTATTATTTCTTATTTATATTTATGTAAATATATATATTTCTTATTTATATAGTCTCATAAAGTGAGTTTTATAATACTTCTTTCTAATAAGTTAAAAATGGAGCTATATTTTTTATAAGGTCTTTTAAGGATAAATCATTTAATTAAGAAATGACACAAGTTATTTTTACTTTTAACTTAATAACTAACTACTCGTGGTCTGCAATGCAGATTTTTAAGTCTAATTACACAATACTACTTAAGCTCATGAAGAAAAAGGTGAAGAAGAAGGACGAGTTGCTGCTTTAAAACCCCATCTTGCTTTCTATCTATTCCTGCATTCTAACCCCTCAAACTCTGAGTTTCCCACCCTGTGATATCACACACTTCTATTCAAACTCCACCCCCACAATCCCAGTTCTGCCATTCCATTTTGGAAGCTTCTCCACAGCCTCAGGTCAGTGCAGAGTTCTGCTGGGGGTCAGTGCCTGCCAGCACAGAAAATCTGAAATTCTCAGCAGCCAGGGTTCAAACAATTCACCACTGTTCATTTCTTCTCTTCCAGGTGGGCTGCAAGGCCATGATGGTTTTCTTCCAGTACTGTGTCATGGCCAACTTCTTCTGGCTGCTGGTGGAGGGGTTGTACCTTCACACCCTGCTGGTCATCTCCTTCTTCTCGGAGAGGAAATACTTCTGGTGGTACATCCTGATCGGCTGGGGTACGCATCTCCCCCAGGAGGGGATCCTGACTGGCATTTTTAGCAGGAATTTAGCACAAATACCTGGGGACTCAGGTGTTGTAGACAGCACCCAGCCTCCCTTAAGTCCCAAGAAGGATTTGGAGTGGCTGGTGGATGAGAGGCTGGACACGAGTTCAAAACATGCCCAAAACCCAGGTGGTGACACCCTGGGCTGCGTCAAAAGGAACATGACCAAAAGGCTGAGGGAGGTGGTTCTGTCCCTCTGCTCTCCTCATCTGAGATTCCACCTGCAGAGATGCATCCAGCCATAGGCTCCCCAAAATAAGAAGGATGTGGAGCAGTTGGAGCAACTCCAGAGGAGGCCTTGAAGCTGCCCCAGGGCTGGAGCCCCTCTGCTCTGGAGCCAGGCTGGGAGAGCTGGGAATGTTCCCCTGGAGAAGGGAAGGATCGAGGGAGAGCTCAGAGCCCTTCCAGGGCCTAAAGCAGATCCAGGAGAGCTGGAGAGGACCTGGGGACAAGGGATGGAGGGACAGGACACAGGGAATGGCTTCAAACTTACAGAGAGTAGATTTAGATTGGAAATTGGGAAGGAATTCCTTGATCCTGACTGGCATTCCAAATTTGATATCATCACCTTAAATTGTAAGGATGGATCCCAGCAAAGCAGAACTCCTGGACTGAACCAGACCCTGAATTCAGGCCAGCCAGCTGCCCTGAGATCCCATCACCTGTGTGCTAATGCTGATAACCTTCTGCTCACTGCATTGGTGATTTCTCCAGCCTCAATGCAAATCTGGTCTCAAATGCATAGAATAAAAGTAAATTAAAATTATATAATGGAAATAAAATAAAATATTAAAAAATAATAAAATAAAATAAAATAAAATAAAATAAAATAAAATAAAATAAAATAAAATAAAATAAAATAAAATAAAATAAAACAAAATAAAATAAGAAAAATGCTAAGGAAGAGAGAATTAAGCTCTTCACAAAGTAATTCACAACTGAATTGCTGACTTATGCAAACTAATCCTACCAGAACAATTTATTTTATTTCTCCAAAAAGGCAACAGAGATCTTTTTTCCCCTTCATGACATTTAGTTGAAGATTTCTATTTAAGTAAGCAAATACTTTCTACTGCCTGCTCTCAATAGCTGAAACTGAGAAATAATACGAGCAGGGAAGAATCTTGAGAAGAAAAATTAAAATAAAATTGTGCCAAGTCCAGGGACATGCCAGGACTCAGGATTTGCTCAATTATCCATGGAGTAACTTCCATGGAAAGTGCCAGGAGCTACGCTCAGCTTCACACTGCAAAGGAGAGATGATTCTCCGTGCTCTGGGCAGGAGGAGGGGTGATGGGAGCAGGTCTCGTTTCAGCTACTCAGGTCAGACCTTTGTCAATCTCACCTTGTGCTCCAGATATTCTTTATTTCAGCACTGGAGAGCTGGCAGGTTTTAATGAAAAGTGCACGAAGGTAACAATAAAATCAAAGGCAATTTCTTGCACTCCCAATGTGTCCTGAGGTCCCTTCGGGTGCAGAAGGGCAATTCCAGACCATGGCAAGTGCTTGGGGGGACTTTTGGCCTTTTGGTCATCCATCATTTGCAAGAGCATCGGAGATGGATCTGGAATGGATCACACATTAATTAATAATTTGGATGTGCTAATTACAGTTTTTACTGTGTTTAGTACCATTGCACTTGGAAATCACTGGCAATAAAGTCTACACAATCTGTGAGTAACACAGAGCAAAGAGGCGTGTCCTTCCTGGAGTATTTCCAACCTAAATCCAGTCAAAGATAAGAGAGAGAAAAGAGCCAGCACAAGGGTGGGACAAGACCACCCTAACGTGGCAGACCATGGAGTGAGGAGCAGAGGCAGCTTCACTTGGACAGCTGTGTGTGAGCTTGGCACTCCAGGCTCCCTTACAGGGCAAAAGAGTCCAGGGATATTTCATTTTTATTGTTCTAAATGAAACATTTAACATTATTTAGCACACAGGTCATTTAGCTGGGTGACCTTTGTGTGAGAAACACACAATTCTGCCCCTTGGTGCTAAGGAGAACCTGTGGTGACCTCCTTAGCTACAGGTGTCCACACTGTAGGTGGCTCAAGTGATCCCTGTTCCTTGCATTTCACCCCTGGGAGGTTTTTCTGGGCACTGCAACAGGAATATCAACGTGCTGAGAGCAGTTCCAGAGAGCTGATCTTGCATGGCCACAGGGAGGGAAAGCCAACGTTGCCAGTTTGGCACGTGAGGGTTGAAAATGTGAATTATTTTCCCACCCCTGAGAGAAAGCATCCCTTCCGTCACTCAGGAGAGGTGGAGAGGGGGGGAGAACAGCCCTGAGAAATGAGGCAGATTTTAAACAATCTGGTAATGGAGTCAAGTAACCATTTGATCATGATTTCTGACAGCAACACCATCTCTTCTCTCCTCAGGTGCCCCCTCGGTGTTCATCACTGCCTGGACTATTGTCAGGATTTACTTTTTTGATGTTGGGTAAGCCTGTGCACTCCATTATCTTTCCTTTCTAAATCTGCTTTCCTTTATGGCCAAGGAAAGCCCTGCAGCCTCAGCAACCCAAAACCCAGCAGCAGTGCCACCTCTCCCCTGCCACCAAGAAGCACTCCAAGGTCTCTCTGAAATGTCATTTTAGGCCAGTCACTCCCCCTTTTTGCTTCCCAGTGCCTTGGTCAGGATATTTGCAGGGAATCTGTGAGCAGACCTTGATGATTGCATTTGGCCCCATGCTCAGAGCAGAGCCTTGCACCCTGCAGAATTGACACTAAACGCGCAGCAGGGAATTTATAAACACACCCAATTCTCTCCCACAGGTAAAAGGCTAATTTTATTTTTTTCTCAAGCAGATTTTAGGATCTATTCTTCATCCCTTTTAACCTAGCAGCAGCCTTTGATATTTTGTATAAGAAGCAGATAGGATGCAGCTCAGAAAATGAGGCAGACACCAGAGTTATCCAAGGATGTGTGCAAGAGGATTTGATCCTGAAATTCTCATTCTTGCTTTTATTCAAGTGGTCGGACTGCAGTAATTGGAAAGGGTTTTATAGGAAAATACCCCAGAGAGATGCAGAATCAAGTACTTATTCTGTCCTCAGTTTGCATTCCCTCACTTCTTGCATTTTCATCCTGTAGTTAAGTCCATTTTCTCCCATGCATTCTTCCCCTCCAAATGTGTCCTGATTTGCCCCTTTTGCACTACAAGAAGCAGCTTAGATTTCTCACTGCATTTTTGATTTATAGTCATTCCAGCACATTTCCTGAGGGCTACTCACTTCCTTCATGGTTTCACTCTATCTGCATAAAACTGGCCTTATTTACTCTGTTAATAAATAGCCTCTAGAACGAGACAGAGACAGGAGGATTTAACCATTCTGGATACCAGTTTTTCTTACTATATATTCCCATTCAGCTACAAAAATTCTTAATAAAAATACAGGATTCTTTGCATTTTCTGGAGGCTTTAAAGCCCTGCATTTTTGTGCTGGGTAGAACAGAGTATGAATTTACAGAATATATTAATACCTAACACATATATTTTTTTTATTACCTGCAGAAAAAAAAAATTACAGGAAATTAATCCAGATTAAATAAACCCTAATTAGGTAAGATTGGTTAAACAACACTAAGACTTTATTTAAACATTCTAACTCCAAGTGAAAGTGACCTTTATTCAGACTGTCTCAATTTATTTCAAAAGTGAAGTGCACTAGACATAATTAGGGCCACTTTAATTCTAAATGAAAGGGCAGCATACACCTAACTGGAAGCATCTGTATGTGAGAAATTTGCTTCATTTCCCTGTAGAGTTAGGGCAGATTTAGTCAGTGTAACCCATGGAGTGCAATTTTTATCATCCTAAAGTTGATGCTTAACATAGGTCTTAAGAACTGTGCCCTAAAAGTGCCTCTCTTCATCTCCTACTGCCAACATTTGGAATTAGAGGAGCTGAATCTGGGTGAAATTGTCTGCAGTAGGCTCTGCTAATCTATTCTTACATGAAAGCAGCCGAATTTCCATGAATGCTTTCCTAAAAATGCACCTTCTATCACCTGACAGTGCAGACAAATGTGTCCCAAGCAGTATCAGTCATTTCCACATCAGCCCTTTCCTCTCATTTCCTCGTTGGCTTTCGAATGCAGTCCCAGGTGAGGGATGGTGTGTGCAGACAGCTCTGGCTTCAGGATTGAATAAATCCCACCCTGGACCTTGGGGACTTTTCCAACTCCATGCACAGCTCAGGTGCAACTTGCTGGATTTAGTGGGACTAACCCCACCACTGGTTGGTATTTTTTTCTTTTTCACAAGGATGTGATGGTTTTTTTTCTGCTGGTGCCAATTGCTCAGTGCTTATCAAACCCCCTCCATCCAGGATGGTGGAGAGCACTGGAGCCCTGGTGAATCTTTTCATAGATTTTGATAGATTTTCATGGTTTCGATAGAATTTCCCTGCAGCAGAGCTCAGTGTAGGAGGAATTAAGAAAATCACCATCCTTCACCATGGTCACTGTGCTTAACATTCTCCAGCCCATTCCATGGCTAAGGGGAAAAAACTGGCATTACCTCTGGGATATTTTGTACCTACCAGCACTCACAGCAAAGCAAGTTTTGGCCATTCCCAGCTCATTCATATTCAGTTTAGTCCTCTTCACACAACCCAGCCTAGCAAAACTTAGCTTGTAGGGAAAGCTGAGAAGGTTACAGACCTCCTTGACTGCTGTGCTTGATGTTTTAAGTTTGGCTTTGTTTCTTTTTAGGTGCTGGGAGGAAATAGTGGAATCCCCATTCTGGTGGATCATTAAAACTCCTATTTTGGTGTCTATTTTGGTAAAGTATCAGCACGTTCTGCTGGCTGCAAAGCCATCTTTAGTCCTCTCTGGGGAGGGGGTGAAGGGGTGTTGAGAAGTGGCCTGTAAATGTCCATGGAAAATGCACTGCCAGGTAAAATCCCACTGTGCATTGAACATTTCCTTTAAGATGAGGAAATTTCTCAAATTCCTCCTCCAGATAAACCCCCTCACCTGCAGCACTGACCACGGGAGGAGTTTGAGTGACCAGGCCACCGGGGTGGAGCTCACTTGATGTGGCTTTGACCACCTCCATCTCCTTGGTGGGGTGGTCATAGCAGATGGAAGAAGGTGGTTGGACATCCAGGAAAAACTCATTTTGCCTCAGGAAGCAGTGGGTGCCTGAATTCCATCAGATGATCCATGCTAGGAGTGGTTTTGTTCCTCTGAGCTGACTGGGATGTTCAGTTGTAGATGTCAGCACTACAAATTAACATCAGTCCTACCATGAATTTCCACTTAGATAAAAAGGGAGTAGATGAATTCCCTCAGGAGTTTGCCTCTCGTGTGCAGTACAGAGTTGCATTCCAGCTGTGTATTTTTGGAGTAAGTTCTAGAGGAGTTTGGCTGATTTCCAGAAAAAATCAACAGAAGTGTTTGATTTAAAATCTCTGGATATGATAAATCCTGACCATAGAAACCAGGACACTTCTCAGGAACTCTGGGTCCTTCCATCCTTGTTGAACATTGCTCTGTTGGGCATGGATCTAAACCTTAAAATCAAATGAACTGGAGTTAAACTTTGTTTTGAGTTTTCTTAAATGAAGTCAAGGATGTGGGAAAGGAAGCAAAAAAAAAAAAAAAAGAGCAACATAAATCAAATATATATCTTTTAAACAGAAATCTTTCTTTAGACATCCTTGTTATTCCATGTACATTATGACTTTTACAAGAAGACTTTTATTTTTCTGTGACATTTATCATGCAGGGATTCCAGACTGAAAGCTTCAATAATGACATCTTGCTCTGTTTACCTCACTGGAAAGAAATATAGTACTCAGATGACACATCTCCAAATATTTATATCATCCTAGAAAGCTATAGACAGTATTTTCCCATTCCTGAGATACGCTTTCAGTCAAAAAAACACGCTCTTTTATTCTCCTCAGATCAATGGGTCTGTATTTGCTGTTGGCCAATAAATCTTTTTCTCATTGCTGAACAGAATTTACCCAGCAGTTCCTGATTTTCCTCCAGCAGATATCCTATAAATCTGTCCTAAAGGAAGGGCATGATAGCCACTGGCTGATGAACAGCAGGTTTCTCCAGGGAATAATGCAACATTTCCTCCAAATCCATGGAAATACAGCTGATATCTCAGTGTAAGGAAGAAATACATAGACAAGATCTATAAGATCTTTAAGGTGCATGAGATATGTCTTGTGTACAAGGTGTTAAGCACTGGATCAATTGATTACCTTTGGTTATGCTCTAGGGATAAAAAATAATCTAAACCACTTCTCCAGTATCCTGATTCCTGTATCTTCTGCCATGGGATTCCAAGGTTATACCAAGCCCACATATTACACTCCACTCAGTGTTTGCTCTTGATCACTCCAAGCCAACACAGTCAGAATTTATTAATTTATTAATTGCTCCATTCTTGGCTTCCTTGCAGCAGCTTGTGTGTTATCAGTGCTTGTTAGTGTAGTTGATCTAGACAATACTCATTTGGACTAATAAATTTCACTTCCCACCAAATCAGACACATAAACCATTTTTTTAGGAAATAAATACAAACAGGAACTATGATAAATTGCTCAGGATAGGTAAGATGATTAAGCAATACATTATAAACAAGAAATGCAATGGATATCTAATCACTCATAGGCTTTGAAAAAGAAGTGTCTATTTGAGAGATGGGCTTCAGTCTGTTTTATTCATCTATTGTTGCGATAAGTGTAGGAATTGCTGGAAGAAATCTTATAATCTATTTTTGCAGGGAATCAGATTGGCTGGTTTAACACAATCCCTTCCAGCTGCTGAGCCCCTAAACACTAGAATCATTTGCACATTCACTGACCATGAAAGGATAAAGAAAGGGGTGGTGTGCCAAACTAAAACTGAACTAAGTCCTCATGAATATGTCATTGCTTTTCTGTTGCACGAGTAACAGGATAACTCAACAGAGAGGACCTTAAAAGAAGCAGATTTGCATTCAATTCATGCCATCAGGATATTCCCATTCCTAGCTCTACACCTTTGCTGTTAAATAAGGTTCACATTGCTTGAGTAGATTGGTAGAGCACTGTGAGATTTTGGGGTGAAAAGAACCACCTAAAATCTGGGTATCAGCCAGACTGCTCTGGTCTGACATCCCAGGAGGGAACGTTCCCTGATGCTCTGGTGAGGCCTATCCCTTGCTGCACAAGACAAAACATGGCCAATATGATGCCTTGGAGTGGCAACCTGAAACAGGGGCCAGACGAGATTAAGAGAATAAAAGTGGGCATTTATTAAAGGCCTTCAATAGGTTCACCTTGGGCAGTCAAAAGCCTCCAAGAGGGCCTACACCCAGGATGGACAATGGTCATGAGTTTTCACACAGTTACAAGTTTGGTCTATTTACATATCAAAGGGTTAAACTGATGCCTTAAGCAGCTGGAACAGAGGCTGGACAGAGTTGAGGGGAATAAAGAGAATATTTACTGAAGAGCCTTCAAATGCCACACCCTGGCAGGACCAGAGCCACAGTCCTGGCTCTGCCGGGATGGCTCCAGGATGGAAGCAAAAGAGGGCTTGGTCACAAGAACTCACATTTTTATAAGTTCTGGTCCATTTGCATATTGGAGTTAATTGTCCAACCACAGCTCCAGCCCACACAGTCCCACCCTGCTTGTTTTTCTCTCTCCAGCCCATGGGGTTTGTGCTCTTGGGCCTGAGACTTGGATCATTTGTCCTTGGTGCCCAGCTGGAGCAGGAATTGTTTTGTCTCCCTGCTCTGTGCACAGAGCTCACCATGCCCTGATATGAAACCCAGACCCACACACTAAAGCAGCACAGAATGTGGGGAAAAAAAAAAAAAAAAAAAAAAAAAAAGCTAAAACCTGAGTCATCAAATCCTCCAATTACAGCTTCAGGTAATGAAGTCACATACCCCCAGTTTCCACACTTTTGTTTATACTTTTCAGGGCCTGAGACAGTCAGGTGTCCTTGAGTTTCAGGCCTAGAGAGGAATTGTTTTGTCTGAATAAAACAGGAGAACAGCAGCTAACAGGCTGTGGAGTTTTAGAGCTATACCCTAAAGCAGTACAGGATCCGAAAAACATAAAAGCTAAATCCTACACCATCCAATAGGATTGAGCAGAGGCCAGCTGGAGTGGATCCTGCTTCACGTTTTGTTCTGGTTTCCCTGGCTCACCAGGCTCAGCAGCTGGTCCCATGTCAGCGCCTCGCGAGCCGCCGGGCGCCTTCCCGCGCGCGCCGCTGGACGTCGTGCGGAGCTGTGCTCGATGGGCTTGACATCATCATACTTGGGATGTATGACACGAAGTCCCAAGCAGGCTGATGTCAGGCCCAAGATGCCATCCTGTGTCGGTTTCCCTTGTGCTCCCCGCCCCCGAGCGGGGTTCGCTCTGCTCACGGCTTGTTAAACGGCCGCTCCTTCCATGGCAAAAACCATTCCAGTGAGAGGAATTCCCCTCTAGTCGTGGGCTCTTTTCCCTGGAGAAAAATGCTGATGTTTTACCCCTCTCTTCCCATCTCCACAGGTGAACTTTATCCTCTTCATCTGCATCATCCGTATCTTGGTCCAGAAGCTGCATTCCCCAGATGTTGGGCACAACGAAACCAGCCAATATTCGTAAGTCTCAGACTTTTCCAAGCCTGTCCTGTGTTTTTTGGGAAATCTGCCTGGCTGCTTGATAGTTCATTGTTGCATCTTGTTTCATGATTCTATCTGCACTGATCAGAATCAATTAATTTTAATTGCTTAAAGCAGATTAGAAATCAGGAAATGGAACATTTGTTAAAAGAACTGGGCACATTTTATGGCAGTTTGTGGCAGGTGAGAGGGATTGCTTCTGGGATTAATGATGAAGAAATGAGAGTAATAATAATGATCATGAAACCAAATATAATTTTTCTTAGAATATTTAATATTTATTGGATTCTGAAGGCAGAAGGACCCTGATGGAAAACAAAAAGTTGCTCTCCAGGCTTTTTTTTCCTGATCCTCAGTTTAAAGGAGAGATCTAGAAAATTACCATTCAGTAGGATGTATAACAAATTTTCCTCCTGCAAAAAGAGATCTCTAAACAAGATTGGATTAACTCAATACATTTCTCTGCTCTGTTGAGAAGTATCAGTCTTAGAAGTTTTACTTGACTTAATACTTTTATTCCAGGGATATGAGGTTGACCTTAATGGGGCTTTACAAAATGAACAACATGCCAGAGAGATCAACATCTCTCAGTGGCCAAGGCTGGTCTCAGCTGCATTATTTTAAGAGTGAAAGAAATGTCTATCTGCATAGATTTATTCTGGCTTCAATGCAAATAAAATAAAAGTCCAGACTAGGATTTTTGACTCTTCCCACTGTTCTGGCTCCCCTTTTCAGCTATCCTGAATATTTATAATGTTTCCTAGAAACAAAAATAAATGAAGAGAGTCCAGTGACTGCATGGTCACTGCTCATAAATCTTTGTCTTCAGAGGGAGGTGTGCTTTTGGGTACCCTGAAAAATCTCACTTCATCTTCCTGCAGGATGGAAAAAAGTAACAATATGTTCCTTAAATCCTGCCCAGCCATGGCACTGAGACTTTCTCTCTGGTGATGGTGAATTATTCATTTCATCTGCCTCGAGAGATTCATGAAAGGAAATGCCAGGTTTTGACCTTAATTTTCCTGGCAGCAGCCAAAGACAATTACCTTATTTTCTGTCATCACAACACACCTAAATTACCAGACCCTGTGCTTTCTACCACCTGCCCTTCTGGATTTCCAACTGGGAATTTTATCTTTGCACACCAGCTTTGCAGCAGGTGCACAGATTAAATCAGCATATTTAAATACGTTCTAGTACTGAGCAGCCTCTTGGCACTGCTGGCTCCTGTTCACCTCAGCAAAAGTGCTGCCAACGTGCACCTGATGAGTTATGCCCAGATTATCTCAGAGGTCACGCTGGGCTTTGGGCTCAGGACACATTTTCCAGGGATGTGGAGCAGTCAAGAAAGTTCTTTTTTGCCTTGTAAACAAATGTAGGGCATGTTGGTGAAACACGGATTTCCCCTCACTGACCTGCTCAACAGGGGGTTCTGCTGAAGGACGACTGCTCCTGACATCTACAGACCCTCACCTTCCTTCACCACCTGGAAAGATGGCTCAGTTCCACTGGGGAATGAATTGCTTCATAAAATCATAGAATCCTGCAACATTTTGGGTTGGGAGGGACCTTAAAGCTCATCCAGTTCCAGCCCCCTGCCATGGGCAGGAACACCTTCCACGATCCCAGGGTGCTCAGAGCTCCTTCCAACTTGGCCCTAAAATTTTAGGTCTCCAAGCCACATGAGGTGCTTTAGGACACTTCCAACTTGCATGGACCTGTCACACAGGACGTGGGGCCTATGGGACACTTGTCACCTTGTACAGTAGCACCCGGCCACCAGCCACATCTGGCTGGGACATCTGGAAAACTCTGTTCACTCAATTCACTGCAGTAGGTACAAGACATCACACTTTCCTATGGAAACAAAAATTAATTGTCTGAAACTGAAGGCTGGACCACACCGAGGCAAGTTCTCAGCATGGTCCTAAGATTTTTACTTTTAGACAGTAATCTGGGGAGGCTTCTGGGGTTTGACTGCAGGACCCAACAGTTCTTAGCAGAAAACTGCTGCTGAAATGTTGAGGGAGCTGGGGGTGTTTAGCCTGGAGAAGAGGAGGCTCAGGGTGACCCTACTGCTCTCCACAACTCCCTGAAAGGAGGTTGGGGCCAGATGGGGATTGGGCTCTTCTCCCAGGCAACAAGTGACAGGATGAGAGGAAATGGCCTCAAGCTGTGCCTGGAGAGGTTCAGGTTGGACATCAGGAGGAATTTCTTCACCAAAAGGGTTGTGAAGCACTGGAAGGGGCTGCCCAGGGAGGTTTGTACTCCCCATGTCTGGAGGTGTCCAAGGAAGGCCTGGACATGGCACTCAGTGCTCAGGGCTGGGGACAAGGTGGGGATCAGGCACTGCTTGGGCTGGATGGTCTGGGAGGTCTTTCCCAACCAAATGCCACTGTGATTCTGTGTGCATTCCTCCTGCCAAATCTGAGACAAATCTGTTTTAAACTAACAGCATCCTGGGTATCTCATTTCCATTTCTCCCTCCTTCTCATGTGTATTTTATATTGTTTATTTTCTACACACACAGCCTGCTGACAAGCTGACAGCATTGTTCGATTCCAAAAGGTCTGAGCTTAGCTGCAGGCTGGAAGCTCAGGTGTGCTGCTGACTCCCTCATTAATGCAGCAGACAGGGAACTGGGCTTTCATGTACAGGAAGCTCTAAAAACAAGTCTCCCAAAACAGTTTTGTGGCAATGACAGGGACGTGTGCAAGAACGGCACAGCAATATTTCAGGCAAATAGAATTTGTCTTCTGCAACAAAAAACTGGAGCAAAATTCATCTCTCCATTCTGTCTGTGGATCAATATTGTCATTAAGGTCCTCTGAGTAATTTTTCCATTAGGATTTCAAGGAGGGGGCTGAAATGTTGGTTCACTCTTGGCCACTCCCAAGGACAGGAGCAGATTCCATGCAGGTTAATGGACACGTGTTCTCCCAAAATTACCTGTCACCACGTGTACCTGTCAGAGAGGAGAGGTCTGGGGTGTGCTGGGAATCAGAGCAATGAGGGTTTGAAAATCCATGGTTTCCAGCAGATTTAACCAGCTTTAGACAATCCCTCAAGCAGTTCTGCCTCCTGCACAGCCAGGCTTGAGCTTCCTGGGAGAAATTACACTGGGACTGGGGGAAGATTTTCCTGAGTGCAGTGTTTGGGTGGTGCAGTCTTTTAAAAATCACAGAGCCCTTGCCTTGATGCCAAAATAAAATCTAAAGCTCAGTATCTGGTGAAGCTTGGTGTTGGGAGCAAGAGACTGGTGTGAGGTGTGCAAATTGGAGGAGGGGGCTCAATTTTTGTCATTAATGTTCTTTTCATTACCAGGTGGGAGGGAAAATATTGAAATTAAGGCCCCAGTGTTGTCTGCAATGATAAGATAAAATTTTCTAATCCACTGGAGGTAGCAAACAGCATCTCTGTCAATGCAGGACACAAAGGTAGCCCCACATCTCTTTCTCTAGGCTGGTGTTCCTCAGAGATTGGGGAGAGAGGAGAGATCTCTGCAAAGCCATTGTTGATATTCACTGAACTGCTTGGGAAATGAGTGACGTCCCGCTTCCCACACAGCTGGGGGGATTAGGGCTGGTAATGCCAGCATGGGTCCTACTGGCCAGAGCTGCTTCTGCAGGGAGGAACAGGGACCACTGATGCTCACCAGAGACTGTGACAGTCCTGTGGCAGAGCAAAGCACCCAAGAGAACTCAGATTTTGGATCCCTGTGAGCAGGGATGTGCCTGCTAGTGAGGGAGGTGGGAAAAGCAAACTCCTGTAAAGTTCCTCATCTTCCTGCAGGTTCTCATTTTGCCTGGGAGGAGCCACAGCCTCCAATCACAGCCTTAATGTTGATCTGTCTGTGGGCCAGGCCTGGGGAGAGCTACAGAGGAGCTCTGGGAGGCACAGGGATGAGCAGCCTCTGCACAAAGCTGCCACATCAGCCTCCCAGTGGGCTCCTGCAGGTGGCAAATAAATGAGAATGGTCCGAGAGGTCTGAGCCTGATGAGGCTTTGGAGGTTGCAGGTGGAAAAATGAGTATTTCCAACATCCCAGCCTTAGCTTTATTTTCCTCCAGGAGCCTCTGAAAGAGGGGGAGATGTCAGAGGATACGAGTGGCCAAGGGAGGCAAAACCCCCACAAGCATCCTTAGACCCTTGATTTAATTTTCTTTCTGCCAGCTACTTTTAAATAATGATTAGATTTAATACATTATCATCTCTTCCCAATTAGACCCCTGATTACCCAGCGTGATGCCATTAAGCACTAATACTGTTCATCCCCCTCCTTTGGAGACATTCATTGTGCAGTAGCCTGTCATTATTCTGAGCTAAACATACCATTTCTCTCCCAGAAGCTGTAATTTTCAGAAATCCCAGGCAAACAAAGACATTGCTAGATGATGGTTTAGATTGTGGAGATGAAAAAAAGATCTCTGGTGGGAGGGGAAGAAAAGAGGAGGGAGAAAGAAATACCTCCAGTGGAGCTACTGGGAATAAAAATGTCACATTTTATGGTGCCACCAGGTCTGAAATCACCAGCCATCTGCAGTCTGAGGGACAAGGAAAAATAATAAATTTTCAGGGTTTATTTCAAGGCTCAGCTGCAGGATTCCTCAGCTTCTTACCCTCTTCCCTCTCCCCTCGTGGCTCATGTTTGTCTTTCCAACAGGAGGCTGGCCAAGTCCACTCTGCTGCTGATCCCTCTCTTTGGCATTCACTACATCATGTTTGCTTTCTTCCCCGACAATTTCAAAGCAGAAGTGAAGCTGGTCTTTGAGCTCGTGGTTGGGTCATTCCAGGTAAGCCACCATTTGTGCCACCAGGTCTGTCACCAGGGAGAGATGCAATGAGCTGGACATGGGTTTTTCCTGGACATGCCCCGTACTGCTCTTGTACCTTTGTGGAAAATCTACTCACTCCAGCCTGGTCAGGATGAAAGATAAATTTATATTTTGCCTTCCAGAACGAGATTCTCTTCCTTCGTTTTAGGAAATGAAAATGTTCCTCTGTAGATTGGTGTCTTGGTGGTTTTTCATACTTCAGGGAGAAAAAGAAGCACCTCTGTTTCAGTTTTTGCATTACTGACATGTCCAAGGCTAGGATGGATGGGGCTTTGAGCAGCAAATTTCATTCAGCAGTGAATGATTAATATCACCATCACTGCACATCTGGAAGTGTTCAAAAATTGTGCAGATGTGGCACTTGGGGACATGGGTTAGTGGTAGACTTGGCTGTGCTGGGGGAATGGTTGGGCTTAATGACCTCAGAGATCTTTTCCAAGCTGAACACTTCTGTGATTGTGTGGTCTCTCCTTTGGGAGCTGAATGGATCTACACTCTCTCCTTGTCTGTAGTGCTAAAACCCTGTTTTCTCCTTTCCCCAGGGATTTGTGGTGGCTGTTCTGTACTGCTTTCTCAATGGAGAGGTAAGACCAGACCATCAGGGTTTTTTGGTTAATGTTTGCAGCTAGGACAAAATGAATGCATGTGGAGAGTGGATTGAGAAGTGTTCCATTCCTGATCCTGGTGTTACAGTATTGGGGGGAAGCATCAAAATCACATCTCTCTCCAGGAAAACAATTCAATCATTTGCCTGACAGATTTCAGCACAATTAATAAAAAAAATCAATAAACCCATCAAGACTTGTGCTTGCACTGTAGCGTTGCTGCTGAGCCCATCCTCTCCTCATGAGACAGCATCAGCAGAACTCCTGTGTGAACTTGCACAATCCCTGATCCCAAAGCACCACCTTCAGCAGGGCAGGATAAATCCCATCCAAGCCCTGTTCATGCTTAGTGCCTCCAGGAATCCTCCCCAGGATCACACCCAGAGCCAAAACCAGCACAGGCATTGGTGTGACTGCACAGAGCCGTGCAGGTGAACGTGTTTCTGCCTTGCAGGAACAATCTTGACTTTCCCACATTTTAGTCCTGGCATTCTCATCCTGGCATTGTGCTGTTCCTGTGTTTGCTTATCCCAGAGCACTTCAGACACAGCTGTTTCATCTAATTCCTGCTGTTACCTAAAAATTTGCACTGGAGGGCTGCAGGAGGGGACAAGGACAGTGGCCAGGTTTGTTCAGGATTTGAATTGGGATGCTGTAAACCAGGTTATTTCTGTAAACACTCTGAGCAGCAGCAAGCAGCTTCTGTCAAAAGAAGCACAGCTGTATTGACAGTTTTACAAACAAGCTGCAGTTAAATCATTTCTATTTGGACCAAAAAAAGGGCAGTGAAAAGGAAAGCATCTTAATTATACTCACCAAGTGTTGCCATTGAAGTTAAGTAGTCTGGCACCTTAACTGTATCAATAAGAATTTCCTTTCTGATGAAGCTCAGGGATTTCTGCTCCAGTAATTTACTGACTGGAGTGTCCCCTTTATGTGATTGAAAGTTCTGGCCAAGCCATGTTTAGTGGCCTTTATAAAGTTCTTGTCCCCAGGGCAGGTGGGTTACCCAAGGCTGCTCACATAACCAGGTCAGAACATGCTGGGCATGGTGTGGTTGGGCAGTGCCCGGGCACAGAGGGCCCTGGGGGTGCTGGTCAGCAGTGCCTGGACACGAGCCAGCGGCCGGCCCTGGTGGCCAAAGGCCGGCGGCTCCTGGCCTGGGTGAGGAACGGGTGGCCAGCAGGAGCAGGGAGCTCATCCTGCCCTGTGCCGGGCACTGCTGAGGGCACACCTCGAGGGCTGTGCCCAGCTCCGGCCCCTCAGCTTGGGAAGGACCTTGGGACGTGTCCAGGGGGGACAGCGAGGCTGGAGAGGGGCTGGAGCACAAACCCTGTGAGGAACCCCTGAGGGAGCTGGGGGTGCTCAGCCTGGAGAAAAGGAGACTCAGGGCTGACCCCAGCGCTGCCCACAGCTCCTGAAAGGTGGCTGTGCTCAGCTGGGGCTGGGCTCTGTCTGCAGGCACTGACAGAACCAGAGCTCACAGCCTCCAGCTGCACCGAGGGAAGTTTAGGTTGGATATCCGGAAAAAGTTTTTCACAGAAAGGTGATAAAGTTCTGGAATGGCTGCCTGGGGAGGTGGTGGAGTCCCCATCCCTGGGGGTGTTTAACAAAGCCTGGATGTGGCACTGGGTGCCAGGGCTGAGTTGAGGGGTTGGGGCTGGGTTGGACTCGATGATCTCGAAGGTCTCTTCCAACCTGGTCATTCTGGGAATTCTGTGAACCACATCAAGTGACACCCTGTGCTGCCTTTTCCATCTTTCCTGTGCCCAGGTGCAAGCTGAGCTCAAGAGGAAGTGGCGGAGGTGGCACCTGGAGCGGTTCCTGGGCTCGGACATGAAGTACCACCACCCTTCCCTGGGCAGCAACGGCACCAACTTCAGCACCCAGATCTCCATGCTGACCAAGTGCTCGCCAAAGACGCGCCGCTGCTCCAGCTTCCAGGCCGAGTTCTCCCTGGTGTGAGAGGCTCCCCAGGCACTGAGCATCCAAAACTGAGGCACGAGGATCCCTGGGAATCAGTGATCCCACGACAAATCCCTGTGAAATGACCTGCTCCACATGAGCCGACAGAGGACACACAACTGGAAAAGCTGCTGGCATCCAGGATGAGATCGGACAAGCCAAGAGGCAGAGAAACACTTTTGCTCTCCCTCTTTTCAGGCCTTTCACTCTTCAGTTTCAATCCCTCAGGGGTTGATAACTCTGAGGAACTGTCCAAGTTGCTTGAGGACAGCCTGGGACATGCTGGTGTGTCATAAATAATGAAGTACTGGGGGTAAGGGAGGGAGACCCTCAGTCCTCGGTGGCTTTACCAGAACTGGCATCTCTGAAACAGATAAATTGCACTTTTATTTTTTTTCTTAATTTTTTTTTTTTTTTAATGAGCCAGTAAAGGAGAAACAGAGGCAGGAAGCATGAAAAAAAAAAAGTCAAACATACGAATGTGCCAAAATTCATGTGGATAAGAGGTGATGATACAGCACCAAAGATGGTGTTGGGGACACAGGGAGAAGGGACAGGAGAAACATGAGCAGGAAGGGAGAGGCCAGCACATGACCCCCACGTTTTACACAGGTGGAGATGAAGCTGCAGCACCAGGAGAGCCCCTCGGAGGATGCCCCAGTGTGTTCTGCTATTTCCCCCCATCCTTGGGAGCAGAAGCTTTCCAGGCACCCTTGGGTGCCCTGTGGAAGAGCAGATCACTGAGAAGGACCAGCCCTTCTCTGCACTGTGTTGGTGACATGGTCTTTTACTTGTGTTCCATGAACAAGAAACTTGATTTTCCTGCATAAAAACCAGGGCCAGATGCCAAAAGCAGGGCATGGCTGTGGTTTTTTCATTCTCCTTAAGTTCTCACGTAGATCTCGGTGCATGGATGCACCCAGGATCATTAGGGATCAGGAGAAAATAATTGAGCTATAATTCATTTGCACTTGCTTAGCACACACTGTCAGGAAAGGGAAATACAGGGCCCTGTAATCCTTAATTGAATCAGAGCTACCAGAAAGAGCCACTCTGCAGATGAAAAAAATTAGCATCACAGCAGCAGATAAAATTGCTTTCATCAGAACAAGGTTGTCTTGGCACACAACTGGCACTCCAGGAAGGAGGAAGGAGTGAAGGAGCTATTAAATGGATTTCTTCTTCAGCTTTTCTGGGGAGCTTTCATCCTATGTGAAGGCATTGTTAGACATTTAAGATGTGTGTGTGCATTTTACCTCTTTTCTGAAGGCCTGTTAGTTTCCATACAGGGGCAATTCCTACTTGGAGAATGCACGTGGATCCCATTAAAACCAAGGGAGGAGGGGTTTTTTTTAATTCTTGTTTTTGTAGTGGAGAGGCAAAGGAAAAATATTAAAGCTCAGTCCTGCTCACAACCCCACAGTCCCAAACTCAGTCAGGAGACAGAAAATACAGGGATACAGATGCTGATGTTTGTGCCCCACTCAACTGCATCAAGTGGGGTTGAAAAGGTTTTTTGCTGAGGGTGGGAAATCCCTGCCCAGCTCATGAATACCCTCAGTAATTGGGCTGCTGCCATCCTACTAAAACATGTCCTTGTGAAATAATTTCTGGGTCACCAACACAGGCACATGGAGAGGGAGGTGGGCTCCTCTTTCAGAGCTCAGAGATCTCAACTCACCAGTTTTATTTCTTCACAATGAAATGCAGTTAATTGGAGGGAAGCACCTGTTGTTGGCCTTAGGCAAAGGATGCCAACCAACCATTCTGAGCCCAGGAGGAGACTTGCAGATCCTTTCTGAGTCCTGACAGGGCAGTGTTCCATGCCATAACCACTCCCAGAGCTGTTGGCAGCTGGGCTGGATGCTCCCAAAGTATTTCTCCAGGTGTGAGAACAGCGTGGGGAGCTGGAGTCAGTAAAGGGCCTTGAGGAACTGTGATCCACCAAGGGCAAACTTGCAGTCCTGAGTTTGCAGGGAGCCAGCTCAGATCCTGTCACATACCTACCCAGCCTGTAGGTCCTAAAAGGATAGGAAGATGTGAAAATTCCTGGAATTACAGTGCTGGTAATCCCAGGCTGGCCAGGTGTGAGCCAGCTTTGTTATGGCTACTTTACACTGAGCCCGCATCAACAGTGAGGATCCAGCTCTGATGTGCCATAAGATCATCAAAATGCAGCTCCCTGATTCCCAAAATGCAGGGAAAACAAGAGGATGCTCAAAATTCCTTCACTTTTCTTGCAGTGAAGCCCTTATGCCTTGACACCCCTCAGACAATATCCCATTGAAATCCACAAGGTTCTCAGAGGCAAGACCCTTTGAAGTGGTCCTGGTCAGAGCTCAAGAAGAGTTTGAACGATGCACTCAGACACTTGGTGTGATTTTTGGAGTTGTCTTGTGCAGGACCAGGTGTTGGACTTGATGATCCTTGTGGGTCCCTTTTAACTCAGGATATTCTGTGATTCTTTTTGTGTTTGGTGCTTGTGTTGCTCTGCTGAGCATCTTCAGACCTGGATTAGGACTCACCCAGGAAATACTGGAGAAATCCCACCAGTACCACCAGTTCTTCTGCTGTGCCTGGTTCAAAGCAAGGATTTGACCTGCATTTTTCCAGGTGAATGACTACCTTCAAGGAAGCCCAGAAGAAGCAAGGGAAAATTCTGTCTCAGCTTCCAAGCTGTTCCACTTGGTGTAAAATGCTTTGTCTCACTGGTTTGGAGTTTTGAAGCAATGTCAGTCTGGGAAAGATTGGATTCATCAGGCTGCAAAGCCATTCCCCCTGTTCATCTGTCATGGTAAATATTTATACCCAACAAAAGCAATGGGCTGCAGAGGAGCACTGCCCAATCTTGGGAATGCATCCACTGAGGTGTGAACTGGAATTTCAGGTCCCAGCCAAGCAGCAGAGGAGCTGGAGCACGGAGCTGCAGAGCAGAAGTGCAGCACCACTGCCAGCAGCCTCCTCTGTGGGATGTGAGGGAATCTCTTCCCATCTGTTCCAGGCAGATTGCTGGGGGAAACCCTGTGAGCCACCAGCTCTGAGACACCCTGAGCATTTTCCCTCTGCTCTTCACCTTCCCTTTCCTCGCCCTGTGCTCCCTTTTCCTCTCTATTTGCAGGAGGAAATTTGTGTGTTTGCAGCTTTTCTTGTGTTCCAGCCCTGTGCTAACCCGTGCCAGAACCAGCCTTATGCCAAAGACAGCCAGGAGAGGTTTGCCTTTTGGAGATGTGACAGGGAAAAACCCCAGCTGGTTATTCACCCTCACCACAGGCTCCTCTGCAGCCTGTCACGCTCCCCACCAGGCTGTTCTGCACAGGAACCTGAAGATGGGATGTTTCCTGAGCTGAGGAGCTCCTGCAAAACGTGTGGAGTACATCAGCATGCCAGAACTGTGCCCCCAGGCACCCTACTCACAATTATTTCATTACAGAACACCCAGCCACGCCGCCTTTCTGCTGTCAAGGGTGTTTGAGGGATTAAATGAACGTGCTGAACAGACCTGCTGGGACAGGCATGGCAATGTCAGCGATGCTGAGCTGCCAGCCCAGCTGCCCTGGCCCTGTGCTCCAGGAAAACTGAGGAGCTGGGGGTGAAATCAGAGCCTCCCACTCTGGGGAGCAACGTGAGCCACCAAGTGAATGATGACATTGGGATCGGGCCCTGTTTGACTGGCTTAGGGCAGGAATTTGCCTCCATAACTTGGCCTGGTCTACTCTGCTTTTCATCCAACTCATCAATAAAATGGAATTCAAGGACTTCACTGCAGAGGACAACGTGGAGGGAGCTGTCCTGGCCCCATGACCTGGCCCCACACAGAGCACAGAACAGAGCTCAGCACTTTTGCTGCTCCCCAGCTCCAGCCTGACCCCCTGACCCCGGAGCTGACCCCAGCAGGGCACCTGCATCCATTTGCTGCCTAATAAGATCTGAGGTGTGCCTCTCAAAAGGTGTTAAAGATCCTTCTGCCTCTGATAAAAGGCACAGATGTGTTTGAGGATCATGAATTTGGGCTCCAAAACTCTTTATAGAAATAAAGCCAAATTCTGATCCTGCTTGCACCAATCAGCTCACTGCAGTGAGTCCTGAATTACACCAGCATTAAATTGGGATTTGCCTTCAAAATAATCCCTTTTTCTTCATTCTGGAGCTGCTTACTTGCTTTTTACATCAGGGATAGAGTGAGCCTCTCATGTTCTATACTTCAGTGATTGAATTATTAAATTTATTCATAAGTATAGAACGATTAAAATATAAACAATAAATTATTATAAGGGTCTAGAGGTAGCTGGTTCAATGCTAATATTAGACTGTAGATATTTCTGTTCAGCTGGGACTTGTGTTGCTTTGTGACCCTCTCACAATCAGCAAGAAATGAGAATATGACCATGTTTAGGGTTTAGAAAAGAAATTCTGTTGCAGAATTTTAGGGGCATGAAAATCAAACAAGTTTTTAAAATCAGGGTTATGTATGCAGGAGCAGCAGCATTACTGCATTTGTGGAATGAAAAAGGGGGAAAGCTGGAAGATTAAAGACCTGAGCATTTTGCTTTATTTTTTGTTTGTTTGGGGTTTTTTTGTTAGGAAAGAAGTTATCTTTTTCTCCAGGAAGGTGTAGCTGGAGAAAAGATATTTTATACATGAACTAATCCTCAGATTTCCTTCTTTCTCTATATCCCACTGGGTTCCCATTCATCTCAAAAGCAATGGGGGTCATGTGTGTGCCACAGGGCAGAGGGATTAAACCCAAATCCATCACCTCCAATCTGATGGAAATGCTTTCAGAGAGAAAAGCACCTGGTGATTTATGAAAGACTGATGGTAGTTCTTCAAAAGCAAAATGAAGTTCCAAAGAAAGCTCAGGAGTGAATGAACACCACTTGGTTCCATGGCAGGGATTGGTGGGATTTTTTTTGTCTCCATTCTTTCCAACTTCACCCCAGGGTTTAAACAAGGGGAAAGAAATACGAAATAACTTCAGACTAAAAGGGAATCTCTCAAACTGGGAAGTGCCAATGTGTGTCTCCATGAAGCTTATTTTATTCTGAGCACACAGATACATCTTGGTTTGAGAAATGACCTGTAGAAACTCAGATGGACCAGAAGCAATGTCCCTTCTCTGGCAGGTGAATGCAGCTGTAACAGGAAAGCCCACAGTAAAACATTCCTCCTGCTTTCAGGCTGGGCTGCTTTCAGCCCAGGTTCCCTCCCAGCCTTGGGCTTCCCTCCATGGCATCTCTGCAGCCATGAACGTGCCAAACTCCTGGGTTAGGGATTGCAACCCTGAATTCCCTGCCTCACAATACAAATTTTCACTTTTCCCACCCTGGTGCAGATGGGGCCAGCACCAAAAAGCTGCTTCAGTGGAGATGAACCTCAAAGAGCAAGGGGTCACACACACCCACATCCATCCAGAAGGACTCTGCTGGCATCAGTCAGGCACTAAACTGCTGTTAAAAGGAAAAGATTCCAGTCCCAGACTGGCAGGTGGAGTCAGATATCCCAAAATGTGGATTTCAATCAATTTCCTTTCAGTCAGTCAGCTTTTCATCCCCTCTCTAAACCCAATATTTGCATTTCAGTCTGATGAGGTATAATTGCAGTGACTGACCTTGTTGTTTTCCCTGGAGACCCGTGCAGATGTAAACTAGGGGTTTTAATCAGAAGTTTCTTTGGAGCACAGATCATCTTCTCCACCTCTTCCTGAACGTCCTGACTTGCATGATGCTGTGCTGAAGAGCCCTGGGTTTGAAATTCTGGTTATTTCTAGAATACTGTGAAATCACAGGGGAGAAAGCAAACCTATGGGACTGGAGGCTACAGATCTGTAAGGAAAATAATTCCCACTTGTGTTCTGAGGGCCAGACCCTGAGGACACACACATTGGCAGCAGCAGAGCACCAGTGTTTTATACCCAAGTTTTGTGGATATTGTACATTTGTACATAGAGGAAATCTGAAGAGCACATTTAAGAAGAAAAAAATAAACACCGCATTTTTGATACTCAGTGATGATGATTAATGGAGTTCAAAAAGGCCATTTTGAACTCAAAAGTGCATTTTTCAGAGCCTGTTTCAAACACCTCAAGCTGTGGGTCAGCAGCTGGTGCCATCTGACCCTTCTCACTCGAGCTGTAAACAGCTGTGCCCTGCCCTTCTGTAAATAGGCTTTGGCAGCAGAGGGTGGTGGGCACTGGCTGTGAGCACAGAATCTCTGTGGGCTTCTCTGTACCAGGTGCTTGTGATGTTTCCTCCATGCCAGCAAGAACAGGCCTGCTTGCTCAGCACAGGTGAAATCTCTGCCTTGTTCCATGGCCTTTTGCCTGATGTTATTTATTTTTGGTCTGACTCTGTACATATGCAATGAAATGGCTATTTTTTTTTCTTTGTATTTGGTTCACCTCCTTGCTTCAGAGGGGGTTCTTCTCTGTGGTTGACACTGCTGGAAACAAGCAATAAAACCATCATGAAGACATGGTGTCTGAGGTGCTCCACCTGATATTTTCATTTATTCCTCACAGTCCTGGAGAAGACACAGAGGAGGAGAACTAAGAAGGAAGTGGTGAGCTGGGGAGCTTCCTGCTTAAAGTTAAGCATAATGACCTCATACTTTGAAAGGTTAACCAGCTAGACCAAATCACTCTTAAAATCAGAAAATCATAGAAATATTAACATTGGAAGGGACCTTGAAAGGCCATTTAGTCCTTGCAGTGAGCAGGGACATCTTGCAGTAGATGGGAGTTCTGTGTAGACCTTCTTTGGGAACATCAGTGTCAGCAGAAGAACCAGTACCAAATCCAACATAACTGACCCCAAAAACCTCCACCACTGCACGAGCTGGGTGCATGGATGGTCCTTTGGAGGCAGGACTGATGTGTGGAGGTGACAACCATGAAATCACGAACACGCTGCTGTCCTTTTGTCACAATCCACAGGTGCAAGATGATTCCTGCATTCACAGGAACGTACAACCCCCCACACCAATACAGATGTGTTGATTGTTGCTGGAATATCCTCCAGCAAACATCTTCATTGCTCAGGACAAAGCACAAGCCTTCCTCTGTGCTGGAGAAAAGCCCAGCAGGCAACCACAAGTGAACCATAATTGTTCATATCAAAGACACATTATTTGATGCACACGGATATCAGGCAGGGAAAAAATAGATCTCAGCAAGAGGTCAGTGAGCTTTTCCATGTCCACAGGGCCAGTTTGGCCACTCACCCCCTTCTTAAACTGATTTACACCCAGTGCTGACACTGCTGATAAAGGTCAAACCTACAACTTGAAATGACAAGTCTTGGCTACATTTGTCCCTCTTTCTGCATAGATTAATAGTTTTTATTTAAAATCAAGGGGTCTGGTGCTCTAGGTGTTCTGAGAAGTGAAGCTGTTTGTACTGACTTCCGCTGGATCTCCCTGTGGGTTAAGCCAGAAATCAGGAAAACAGCTTGTGAGGGCTGGGGAAAGGGAAAACCAGCCAGTTACAGTTATTCTCTATCTGTTAGGGTGAGGATAATCCCATCCTGACAAAAAAAAAAAAAACTGTTTCCACATGAGGAACTCAAATCACTGCTCAGAAATTAATGTAAATGGGTTTGATGAAGGTCACCTGAGAAGTCTGGAAAAAAAAAACAGCCCAATCCTCTTTGGTCCCAGCTGTGTGTCCTCTGTGTCCTTCCTGGCTGGCAAAGAGCAAAGCGTGGCTTTTCTTAGGCACACACCATTATTCTGAGTTTGATGGAACGTGCAGTCACAACCTCTGGAAGGTTTTGAGCTTGGCTTTTAGGGCTTCTCTGTGTAAATTCAGTTTTCACGACTGCAATAGCATCTTTCTCTATTAGAAAGAATCATGTTTAAAGATGGCAAATGACATCCTCTTCCTTTGATCCCCCACGGTTTCCATGGCAAAATACCAGGATGAGGACTTTTGTGATCTCCATGACATAAAAGCAATTTCCCATGTAGTGGATCAATCCTAGTGGCTAAATCATCTTCATTCCACACGCAGGTTGTACCTACACCCTCACACTGGAGATATAAACTGAACTGCCACTCAGTACAATCCACAGAGGGGATTTGGCTCTCCTCAGCTCAGAGAGATGCTGGGTTGTCCGAGGATCCCAAGGACATGTGGCACAAAGAGCCTTGGCATGGTGACACAGCTGTAACACTGCACTTTCTGAAAGCCTAAAAACCTCTTCTGACACTGACAGGGCCCACAGGGAAATCATTCCTACTGCAGAACCCAACTGAAGCAGTGCGACCCCCCCTGCGCAGGGAATAACGCGCTCGGACTCCGTGTTGCAGAAGGCTGAATAAATTGCTTTTATTAAGCTAAATTATATTACATTAATACTGTACTATACTAGAACTATATCATACTCAAAAGCTACTCAAGAAAAAACCTGTGACTGTCTCCAGTCACAACACAGCTTTGACCCAACTGGCCAATCAATCCAAACAACCATCACTGGTGTCCAATTAACAAATCACTCTTTGGTAAACAATCTCCATAACACCTTCCACGTGTGCCAAACAACAGGAGCAGCCAACAGAGATTAGAATTGTCTTCTTCTTTCTCTGAGCTTTCTCACTGTGTCTCACAACTTCCCAGGAAAAATCCTGGGAGAGAGAAACATGTTTCCCTCTGTTCAGAGAATGTGAGTGCCACAGAACCCCGTAGGCATTTACTCCTTTTTTGGATCATAAGAACAAAGGCAGGTGGTGATAATGTAATCTTAAAATAGCCATTTCCCAGGTCACAGAATCACAGGTTCACTGAGGTTGGCAAAGCCCTCCAAGACCACTGAGTCCAGCCTGTGATTGATCCCCACCTTGTCACCAGCCCAGAGCACTGAGTGCCACCTCCAGCCCTTCCCTGGACACTTCCAGGGGTGGGGAGTCCATCAGCTCCTATCAGGCATGGGTGTAGAAAGCTCAGAATTAAACTGGCCTTGCATCCAAAGACCAGAGAGGCAAAGGTTTCCTGTCCATGGCAACAGATCCATTTTTATGGATCTAAAATTCTCATAGAGTCCACCCCCCCCCCATTAATGATTAAACCTTTACTCTTGGAAACATCCCCACTCCTCCCAGTCTAGATCAACACCTTGAATCCTTCCTACACACAGCCTAAGGGTACAGGAAGTAACTTGGAATGCTGAAACCAGCCAATATCAATCATCCCTGCCCTTGGTTTACAGAGCAAATCTACATTATTGTACAGAGGGAGGAAAAAAGAAAAAGAAAGAAAAACATTTGGCTTGTAAGCCTGTGATTTGATGTGCTTGATGGGGAAGACAGGACAATCTAAAGCACATTTTGTTGTCCAAATATTAAGAGGAATCATAAAATCACAGATTGGTTTGGGATGGAAAAGCTCATTTTGTCCCACCCCCTGCAATGGGCTGGGTACCTTCCACAGACCAAGTTGCTCCAAGCCCCATCCAACCTGGCCATGAACATTTCCAGGTGTGGGACAATCAATTCAACTCAGAACTTCAATACATTGATAATTGGGTGTCCTGGGTGACAAACAGAAGTTCAGTCACTTAATATCAGCTCCAAATCAAGAAAGTGGCTTTTAAAGCACAGGCATGCCAATACTCAATGTGAAATAACCTAGCGTTGAACCAACACCCACAGATTTGTCTTCCTCTCCTGAAAAGTGCCTGCATGCAATTGTCATTTTTTTTACCTGAATCCACTTGTGAAACTTATTTTACAAATGAAGTAAAATACCAGCAGCAGGACCCCAGCACTGAGGTGGGCACTGCTGCCAAGAATCTGCTTCCCTCAGCTCTTACAGATTTATTGCTCTGGGATACCTAATTCAATGGCTGTTCCTTATCAGCCACTTAATCCTGAGCTCTTTGGCATAAAGCCATTAAAATCCATAATATTTCATTATGTCCTATCTTCTCCCAGCTAAAAAAATATGGGGATCTGGTAGAAATATGATCTTAGTTGGCAGTGTGGAAGGAATTTATTATGTTTAAGAGATTTATGTGTGTAATGTCATTTTTGGGTTGGAATGCATGCAGGTTTTCATTCCATCCCATCAAGTATTTCCCCTCGAGTATGATCTAGTTGACACTAAATTCCACCTCTCCTCACCTCTTTAGTTCACAGGTAGGAGTCTAAACAGGGGGCTCCAGGAATTCTCTGACTTTTGAGATAATTCCAAACATGTTGGTCCATGATGGGAGAAGGTCCCTCTTGGCTGGGTAGGAACTCAGCCCTTTCCCAGTTCATGACAGTCACATTTCCAAGGATCTCTTTGCAAATTACCTGACCTGGAGAAGACAGGATGGTTTTATCCTTCCTTGCTTCCATTACTGGCCAGGAACCCTCAGTTTCTGAGACAATTACTGTAATTTTGGCCAGAATTGGGCAAGGATAAAGCTTGGAATCGAAATTATAGAGTACAACTCAATTCTGGGCTCTCAACAGCTCCCCCATCTCCAAGGAAAGATTTGGAATTCATCAGCTGGATCAGTGTTTAGGGCTTGTGTGAACAACTGATTGCATTTGTTTGGCTGCTGGGGGGAAGGGAAGGGAAGGGAAGGGAAGGGAAGGGAAGGGAAGGGAAGGTCAAAAGACCTTGCAAAAAAGGAGGATGGCACTGCCTCCCTCCCACTGACTCATCTTAGGGCAACTAAATAAAGTGAGAGCAACAATTCAGATCAAGACTGCGTCCTGGCTTTGGACAACCTGCTCTACTGGAAAGTATCCCTGCCCAAGACAGCGGGGTGGAACATGGTGTTTTTTAAGGCCCCTTCCAACACAAACCATTCTGTAATTTAATATCCAACTGCATCTGTTCATTTTTTCTATGTACACAATGATTTATTTGTCTGTAGTTAAAATACACATCATTCTCATGGCAGGTTAGAAACACAAGAATTGTTCTGTGAAGTTCAGGAGCAGCAAGAGTCAATGAGCACCTTTTCTAACATCAAAAAATTATGTATAGAATTCAGCAGCTCTCATCATTCAAATCCAGTCTAATTACAGTGCAAAATGTAAATTAATGCAACGTTCTTTGGAGAGCTGCTCACATCCATAGTAATATGCCAGCTCTGGAAGCCGCCCAAGCATTGAACAAGAGTGAAATTCTTCAGATTCAACATCAAGTGCTATGGTCTGTTCACAAGGAAAAAGCATTTTAGGTGTCATTAAGGCAAAGTTTAAAGCAGAAATTGCTCCAGCAAGGGAGAAATTTCCAGGGAGCTTTTGAGATGAGGTCCCACACACACAGCTGGACACATCTTTTGTCAGGAGGTGAACAAGTCCTTGAGGAGCCAAGGGCTGGCAGGGCGCTGGAGAAGTGCAGGCTGACACACAGGTTTGAAGCACTTCAGCAATGATGGCAAATGAGAGTCCTCACTGCTGTCATCTGGCTGCAGATGCTCACTACCAAAGTTTTGCATTTTAGGAACCAAAAAACGACCAAATTAAAACTAACACAGCACAGCTAGGTGAGCTGGACAATGAAAATTCCCTTTATTCTGAATTCCTGTTAATTCTGAATCCCGATTTAAAGCTGTTCTCTCCTTCTCCAGATGTGAGAACTTCTTTTGGATAGGTTTGCTTTCCTCACCCAGTCTTAGCAGGGTGAGCACAAATTCCTCACATCAGGAATAGATGCCACAGGCGGAATTCAGCCCTAGAATGTGTACAAACCATCCACCCAATGTTTCTCTCCAGAAAAACAATGTGTCTCTACAGAGAGAAGCTGAAAAACATTTCATTGCACACAAAGCAACACTGGTTTCCCTCTGCTGGGTGGAACAGGGTGTGAAAAACTATTGTCAGCTTTGGAAACACAAAGAGAATTGTTATTTAAATTTTGCACATTTGTTATTTTAGTATTGACTTTCTGGGAGAAAATCCTCTCACCTGGTTTTAGGTGTCTATTACTCAGCTATTAATGCCAGATCCACTCACTGGAACTCATTTCTAGGTAGTTCTTGTCAATGCAGTTAATTCAGTTTAGGGGGAACTTCATCTGTGCAGGTGCAGCAGATAAATTTATACTCCATTTAAATATATTTAAATAACCCCAGGTTGTCTGATTTAGGACTTGGGAAAATAAACGCCAGAGAAGACACTGAAATTCCCAATTTTTCTCTTTGAAAAGGGCAAAATGTGCCCCACACAAAGTCCTCCTCTTGCTGACTGCATTGCATGGAAGCCATACAGGAGGGATTTAGGGACTCCCGATGGATGTGAACTCCTCTGCAAAGGTCTAAGGTGATGATTACAGAGGTGCTGCCAAGGAGAACCTGAACTGTCAGTTCTTTATCTTCTTTTCTGTCCAGATTGAAAGTGCTTGAGATGGTATTTCATGTTCAGACTCAGGTGTTTATTATTTCTTATCTACATCACAGTCCTACAAGCCATGAGTTCTACAGCATTTCATTAACAAGCTACAAAATGGGCCCGTATCTATCCCTACAAGGCCTTTTAAGGATCAACTGTCCAATTAAGAAATTACACCTAAATTATTTTTACTTTTAACCCAATAACCAACCACCCATGCCCGCAATGGGGACTTTTTTATCCAATTACACAAAACTACCCAAACCCATGGACAAGGAGGTGAAGAAGGAGCAGCCTCCACCCCAAAACCTCCATCTTGCTTTCTATCTATTCCTGTATTCTAAACTCTTAAACTCTGAGTTTCCCACTGTGTGATATCACACACTTCTATTCAAACCCCACCCCCACAATCCCAGTTCTGCCATTCCATTTTGGAAGCTTCTCCATGGCCTCAGGTCAATGCAGTGTTCTCCTGGGGAGCACAGAAAGTCTGAAATTATCAGTAACCAGGGCTCCAACACTGGACATCCAAGGAATGGATGGATCACCAGAATCCACAGCTATCCTTGGCCTTCTGAGACACAGCTGCTCTGGCTCCTATCAGATTAGTGAATACAGAAATTGCCAACAAATTATTGTGAAGAAAGATGTCTACCAGGGGAAACACTAGTAAAAAAGGTGTGATGAAGAAGATGTTACACAAACCTATTTCCCTTCACAGCTGGGGGAGGAAACTGACAACAATTACAGTTTTGTTTGAAATACACACCTGCACACCTCACAGGATATCCAGTACTCTCTCCTCACAGAAATAATTGGGCTTTGCTTCTGCTCTATGTTAATATTGAAATCAAATTCTTATAATAAGAACTTTTTGGTGAGCAATGTGTATGGAAACCATAAATATTACAGTATTAAAAAACACTTGTCACCAAAAGGATGCTGCTGTTGTTAAGAACATAATTATCTTTACTATGTTAGCACTTAGTGAATGTTCCCATTTGTAAGGAAAACATAAATTCAGAGCTTTTAAAAAAAGTAGAGAAAACATTTTCTACCTCCAGTAATACACCTAAAACTCATGACCTTGGATAAGTGACAAGAATAATTTTTGGGGGTACTGTGGGTTCAACAGAGAGAATTTGACTGTGGCAGCAGCAAAAAGAGATTGACTGGGAGAGAGTAACCCCCAGATGATCATTAATGCAGTTATTTTCCTTGTGGGTATTAAAATGTTCTTTCTTCCCCAATGACAAAATGAGAACAAACCCAAACTTCAATTTATTCAGTTTCTTTACTAATGGAATATTAATTTTTGTTTTTCACAGGGCTGTTTGGGACGTTTGGGTTTAATATATGGAAACTGCAGCTGTATGTATTTGAATTATTTATGCAGCCAGACACGTAGGCTGTGATTAAGCTTCTTATTTGGTTGTGACACAAGGTTCATTTCTTCTGCTCATTGATTTAGCGTGAGGAACATTTCCCCACAGCTCTGCTTCACAATAAATTGCTATTGGCAGATAGAAATGTCAGGTTTACCCTCCAGATGGGAGCAGTAACAGATCAGACCTTTGCTTGTTCCATTTATCCTGCAGCACGTGTGACAAGAGATGTGTGCTGCTCTCTGCCTCTTCTCCAGTGCACGACTCCATCGAGGCATTTTTCCACAGGTTCATTTTGTGGCTACAAAAAACACAGCTCAGCGTCTGTGAAACCAGCTCAGACAAACTTCTCAGGCCCAATTTTCAACTTTGCCGTGGATCTGTTCAAGTTGAAATCATGTTTTTATTTCCTGGGTTGTATTTTTACAGCCAATCTCTTTATAATCATGGCAGACTTGGTCAGTACCACGGAATCATGGAATGGTTTGGGTTGGAAGGGATCTCAAAGCTCATCTCATTCCACACCCTGCCATGGGCAGGGACACCTTCCACCAACCCAGGCTGCTCCAAGCCCTGTCCAGCCTGGCACTGGGCACTTCCAGGGATCCAGGGGCAGCCACAGCTGCTCTGGGCACCCTGTGCCAGGGCCTCAGCACCCTCACAGGGAAGAATTTCTTCATGATATCCAATCTAAACCTACTCTCTCTTCAAGCCCCACAGCATCTGCTACGACTCTCCAAGCCTGTTTTGGGGCACTTGAAAACCTCACCCAAAGTGCCCATTTCTTTCCTTGAATGAAGGATTCCTTGGGACAGTCACAGCTGGAGATACCAGCAGTGGCAATGTCTGATGCCTGGCCAGGACAATTCACTCACTGTTGCACATTGTGGTTTTTTGGTTGATTTTTTTTGACTGTAAGTGCTACAAAACAAGGAGCCTTTTTTCCCTTTGGGTGCAATATCTATTGATTTGAATTTTAATTTATTGTTTTGGACAGTTTTGAGCAAGCTAGTACAGTCCAAGGGCAACACTATGGCTTTCAAGATCCCAAACAGGAAAAACCACTCTGGATAAAGCTGCCACTTTACAAGCAAAGATATCAGATAAATACATTCCGAAGTTACCAGGGAGGGATGAAGTGCTCTGAAAACCACACTGAAAATGCAAGTGGTAGTGGAATGATATAATTTCCTATGATATCCAGTGGTTGTCCATTCTATTGCTGTCAGTTGCCTTTTCCAGACATTTAGAAAGTGCAGGGAAACAGTTTTGGATCTTTCTGAAGGAGCTGAAAGCAGGTTTTAGTGTGCAGGAAGAGGGAGGCAGAGGAGAAGGTGGTGGAAAGCAGGAGTTGTGTGAACATCCTGAAAACCACAGATCTTGGCTCCATCTTCAGCTACAGGCCCGTTTCTCCCACTGTGGCTTTTCACAGAGTCACAGAATGGTTTGGGTAGGAAAAGACCTTAAAGACCACCTAATTCCAACCCCCTTCATGGGCAGGGGGCTGGAACAGAGTGACCCTTAAGGTCCTTTCCAACCCAAACATTCCAGGAATCTACATCTAGGATGGTCAGGTGGGATTTTGGGATGCTGGAGTCACTGCACACAATCTTTCTGTAGGTGTGCCTTGGGACAGAATAATTCTGTTCTACCCTAAAATGAAATTCTCTGGTATAGAAGAGGATTTGCTTACTGGTTGAGCTCAGCTTAATCCTGTTTATCACAAGGAGAGACTGCACAGCCAAATTGCCCACAGCTTTTCCAGAGTGAACTCCTCAGCTGGAATCAGAGGAGGAACTAAACCCCAAGTGGGGGGAACAAGCACGGGGTCCCTCTGATTTAGAATTTAGAAATTATAAATCCTGAATTTAGAAAACCTCAGACAATCTTTGCCTTTTACCAGAAGGATTTATTTACCAAACACCACGGCCTGAGCTCCTGCAGCGACAACTCAGGTGCCACATTGTCCTAGATTGCAAGGCAAGATGTGTTCCATTGCCACATGTTAGAGGTGTGGCAGTTGTCTTCTGTTAATTGGGCAGTTTTCTTTATCTCTTCCACAACCAATCCTCTCTCAGGGGAGACATCTGCTGATAATGAACTATTGAATGTCACTGAGTGACTGATAAAAGTTACAGCATCCCATTGGGAGATGCTCGGCCCAGAGGGAGGAGCCAAACATTCCTACCTGGATATAATCTTGAGTTTCTGGAACACCAGCAGGGCTTTTCCTGCACTGGATTTCCCAGCTGCCTCTTCCACTGCCTCTTCAGAGGAAGCCTGCACCCTTTTCTACAGGATCCCTGCTCCAACAGAGCCACACCTGACACTCCAGGAGGATGCAGCCACAATTCCAATGGACTGCTACCAACACCCTGACCAACAGGGTGTCAGGGTGTGTTCTGACTCTGTCAGTGTTGTTTTGGTTCACTGCAGTGTTTATTTTATCTTTTTATTTTCTTCCCTAATAAAGATCTGTTATTCTTGCTCCCATTTTTTTGCCTGAGAGCCCCCCTTAATTTCAAATTTATAACAATTCAGAGGGGGGTGGGGGGTCTACATTTTTTTCCCCATTTCAGAGGAGGCTCCGCCCTTCCTTAGCAGACACCTGTCTTTCCAAACCAAGACACACATCCATGATGCAGCCATGACAGGTGAGACACAGGTGAGAACCAGGTACTTTCAGTGCCCTCATGGGCCATTTTTCAACTTCAGACAGGGCACCTGGAGGATTTTTTTGCCAGGTAGAAGCAGCAAACACATCCTCTGGTGTGTGCTGCAGCTTTGCAGGTTGTGCAGGAGCCTTTGTGCAGGGGGAATGCACCACGGGGGTGTCCTGTGGGAATCAGAAAAATAGAAACTTCCACAAACACAGGAGGGTTTGATTTGCAGCCTTGGGAGAAGCTTGGATTGATGTTAAAATACAGTACTCAGAAAAATCATAAATGGAAAAATCATAAACTATTAAACAGAAAAATCATCAACTTATGTTTCTGTAGTTGTAACTAAGAGTACGCTTCAAATAAGTAAAAAGCTGCATTAATAAGATGGTGAAGGGTTTATAATATAGAGTTGTGGTTGTATAGAGTAGGCTAATAGTTTAGAAGTTATAACAGAAATATATTTGTGCATGTGAGACAAAAGCCTATTGGACAAAAGTATCCGCAGTGCAGGAGAAGTAGAGATGATAGGTTAGAAAAGCAAAATACACCTTGTAGCAACTGTCTATTGGGTTAGAAGGTTCCATATTGTCTTGTAACAAAGAACTGGTGACTACTTTGAGCTATGGCTGACTGCTTGCTCCTCTAAAATCTCACAGCCTCTGGGACTGATGTTTAACTGAGCAATAAATCGTTCTTAGCCCAAAAATAGTTCCATCCCTTCATTATTAGGGGTGATAATGATAGTGTCCCAGAGGGTTGCACAGCACGTTACCCTTTCTGCATCCCAGAAATCAAAAATACGCTGTGAGAGGTGTGTCCTCACCCAGCCTGGCCCCTGTAGGAGCTGTACCACATTAATATGCTGAGGAGCTGCTCGCTCCTTGCTCAAGAGGTGCAGTGCACTGGCAGGGAGCCCAAAAGGAGGAGGAAGGAGGGTCTGGCAGCTGTTGGAGGCACTTGAAAAAGAGATCAAAGCATATTAAGTCATTGTCCTTCTCCCGTTCCCCATTTCCACAGCATGAAGTAAAAGCTTTCTTTTTCTTTCCTGTGAATGATACCTAAAGCAACTGTTCCTAACTGCAGGAATGATCCCTAAGGTGCCTCCCAACACAAACCACTCCTTAATTCTCTGAATCCCTCCTTTTCTCTGGGCTTTGCCATGATGGAGACACAGCAGGAGGAGCAGGTTTGGATGTGGGTCCAATGCCCTTTTTCCACATCTCTGTACCAGCCTGTCTCCCTCTGTGGAAAAGGAGGAGCTGCATTCCTGCCCTCCCTCAAAGAGCCCACGGTGATTTCTGGCTCTGCTGCTCTGCTGCATCCCTGCACTAAACCTGAGGAGCAGCTGAGTAATTGGTACAGCAGAAATAAACAGGGAATCAAGGGTTTTCACTCAGGTGCTACTGCTCCTCCTCCAAAACATCTGCTATTGTGGCAAAGACTCTCTTTTTGTCCAAGGATAGTTTTCTGCACTTTTGTCACATTTCCAAGGGGAAATAATTTTGATTTGAGAAGGTCAGGTTTAGATGAGATATTTGGAAGAAAGTTTGCCCTGTGAGGCTGGTGAGACCCTGGCACAGGGTGCCCAGAGCAGCTGTGGCTGCCCCTGGATCCCTGGCAGTGTCCAAGGTCAGGCTGGACAGGGCTTGGAGCAGCCTGGGGTAGTGGAAAGTGTCTTTGCCCATGGAAGCAGTGGAATGAGATGATCTTTAAGGTCTTTTCCAAGCCAAACCATTCTGTGGCTCCATGAAATATCACAGTGACATTGGTGCATTGCCCTGTGACCCTGCTACCATAACACCAGGTTTGCAGGTGGGATTTAACCACGTAGGCAGTCCTGATAACAATTGAAATTATGCCCACAAAGTGCCAGGGAACATTTCCAGACACTCAAATTCATCAGTCCTGTGGTGATATTGCTACAATACTCCTTGGTGTGCCTTGTGATGAGGACAAATGGTACATTCCCAAAGAATTTCTGGAAGCACCTCATGGGGAAAGGTGGTATGGGTAATTCCTGATGAACATTTTGGCTGGAACATCATATTTTAGAAAGTCAGCGTTTAACAAAATAACAGTGGGCCATTCTAGCAGGCCTCAGCACCAGAGAAGGATCCCAAACCTATTTCACCCACGGCAATAGCTGTCTCCTAAGTGTTTATTCCAAATTTTTCTGGGTATCTTTGCTCTGTCAGACCTTACAGGTTAAAAGGGCATTGCTTGGACAGCAGGATGGCATGAACAGCATCCCTGAGCTGGCTTTAGGGTGTCTGAAGTGCCACCAAAACCAGTCATGAGGAAAAAACCTGACCTCAGGGCAACCCTGCTCCTCATGGATTATTATTTTCTTTCTCCTCTCCCCAAATTTTTCAGAAATGTGCATTAAAATTCATGTATTACTCCATGTAGGATTGATGAGATGACCGTGGATATTCTCCTCCTGGTACAGCTTTGAATTTATAGGATATTTCTATTTCTATGTTTAATTTATAAGAAATATATCTATATTTATGCTTATTTCATATTTATGTTTATATTTAAATTGATGCTTAGATATTTATATTCCCATTATCTACTTTTAGCAGCAAGTATTTCACAGGCTCAGTGATCCCAGCTCCCTTCAGCCTTGCAGGCAGTGCAGTGACTCATTCCAGTCCTCTGTAATTCCTCTTTTCTGTGAGTCTCTCCTCAAGGCAGACAAGCCATATAAATGGATTGGTCTGGTTTGTAACTTGTTTGTTGGGATTTCACCTCAGGACAGCACGAGCAGGCACATGTGAGAGTATTTTTGCCCTTATCCTTCTCTTTAGAGTTGCCCAAGTCCCATTGGTGTTGCCCAACTTTTGAAGGTTTGGGCTTTGCAGTTTTAAAAGCACTTTTGAAATGCAACTTCAGTGGGTAAAATCCCATAAAAAAAAAAAGGGGGATAGAAACAGCAGAAACACCATCCCATGGCATCAGTCATCCCTCTTCTGCAGCAGGGCTGGAATGCCTCAAAGAAACAGATTGCAAGATGAAGGAAGGAAAAGTGCCCCTGCCACTGGAACCTGCTCAACCATTCCAGAAACACATTCCCTGTAAAAACAGTCCCAAGAGGGAAAACAGGTTGGAAAGGCATGCCTAGCCTGAATTGTTCCATTTGTGAGAAAAACAGGTGAGCCTAGTGTCAGTAGCAATATTTTTATATTTATTAAAATGTCTGGGGCATATTTGGAGGCTTAAACTTCAGGCAGATTTGTGGGTCCACAAACTAAGGCCATTCATTTTTTTTTGAGTGAGCTCTCAGCAGGAGACAACCCAGAAAAGCACTCACTCAAAAGAAAAAAAAAAAGTCTAAAACCTCCCTTGATAATTTTTTACTCCAATATTTATATAATTGTTATTATACGCCAATATTTATAATAATTAAACACCTTCCATCCAACTGTCAACTCCAAGCCTGGCAGTTAAGTCACATCAGGGCATTCAGGTTGCTGCCTGCAGGTTTTAGACTGGGATCAAGGTTTTAGACTGGGATCAAGGGTTTAGCCTCATGGGGGCTCTTCCCACAGAGACACTTCCCAAATTCCTTCCTGCAGTCTACAGGAACCCCAAACCAGTAAACAGTTCCCCAGCATGATCTACCAGGCTGGGCAAGGACAGGAGCTAACTGGAAATCTAATCAGAATTTCTAAGGTCAGAAAAGACCTCAGAGATCAAATCCAGAAGATCTGTGTTTGTCTTGTAGGTTGAACACGTTGCCATCAGCAGAACAAGTGCCTTCACAAAGACTTCTCCATGGAATTGGGAGCAAGTTTCTATGGCAAATTGCTGTGCCCTGCAGGCATCAAAGTTAATTTGGAATGAGGCAGCTGAAATAACTCTGCCTGAAATAGTCTGGGGTTATATCAGGACTGTAGCCAGCAAGGGTTAAGCATTAATTTTGAAGGCCCCAGTTTCAGGATAAATTAACAAATCAGATGCATTAGGAACCAGTCCTAAATAATTTTCCAATAATCTCTTTAAGAGTTCTCTCCTTTATCAGACAGAGGAATTGGAGCCATAAAGAAACAGCTCAGGTAAAGGTTACCCAGAGGTCTAAGGTGAGAATAAAAACTGCACCTTTGCCACCCCAACCCAGCCACAGCAGCCACTGAGGCAGGAGCGGTGTGGGAGGGCCCTGGTGAGTCTCTCCATTGGCCTCATTAGGATTTGGATCAAAATATTGGGGCTAATTTTTCTCTGTTCCCCCATAGAGCTGTGCTCTTAAAAGATTTATGCAAATGAGGTGCATCTATTAAATTTGCAATGCTGCAGGCATCAATATGTAAGTGTTAGAAACAGTTCTGTATTCGAGAAACCTGAGCAAAATCTTGATTTTCCCTGAAAAAATGAACACTGAAGGAGCTTGGATAAAGCTGAAGTTCTTTCAAGCACATACCTAAAGAAAGCCACAATAATTTCCTATGTATCCCTGTCCTCTATTATTCACTGAAAACGGTCTCATCTTTTAAGTCTTTGTAAATATCCTGCTGTCCATGATTATGCATTGTCATGACTCTTTTGTGGTGAAATAACCAATCCATCTGCTCTGGAATTAAGCTGAATTTTGCAAGTGGGGTTTTTTTTTGGTGGTTGTTGTTGTTGTTGTTGTTGTTTTGTTTTGTTGGGTTTTTTTGTTAGGCAAAAAGGTGCAGAGCAATCTCTTGCTCCTGGAATTCCGAGAATCAACTCTATTGGAAATAATCCTCAGAGTTACTCCACTGATGGTTTGACAGCCCAGCCTTCCAAGCCCTGGAAAACCTGGGAGGGTTTTAGTTCACACCTGGTTCTCACCTGCAGGCAGCATCCTCATGGCCATGGCCACCACCTTGGAATCAAGGAATCCTTAAAGTTGGAATATACCCCATCAAGTCCAAGAATCGAGCCAGAACCATCACCATGTTCACCCCAAATCACATCCTCAAGTTCCAAATTCCCGAATCTTCGAAATCCCTCCAGGGATGGCGACGGCACCACAGTTGCCCAAATTAGGGTTTTGTCCATGTTGGCATCATGGCTAAAAAATTCCCCAGCATTCCAGACCCAACAACAAACACAGTGATATCAGCAAAATTCCATTTAATGTCCTAAAATCCCTTCACCCCAGAAACTCCAATGAATGCAGGACCTTACAAAAGGTTTGCAAGTATCTTTGGCAAACAAAACCTCTCCCAGACTTATTTTCCCTCCTAATTTCAGCAGGAGGAAATTCAGTTTTCAGCAGGGAAAAGCAAGTTTATGCTAGAAACAGAGGTTTCTAGCACCTAAAGAAAAATATGTCACTTTTGCATGTAAATGCAGCAGCACAAGTCAAAGGAGGGAAAAAACCACTGTTTTTATTTAATAAATATATAGAATAATAAGGAGTTGTACTTATGCTGTAGCTTTTCATCAGCTGCAGCCCACGGCCTCTCACAGCACTTATTAATAGAGCTCCAAGAGCATTGCTTTCTCAGCTTGTATAGAAATCAGACAGAAAAGAAATAATTTCAGGATGAAGCAAATCCCATTCTTAAAAACAAAATGAAGTAATAAATGGTGCAAAAGCATTGTTTGGAGGTAAATAATAATCTCATCTCAGCTTCAAATATTTTCTTTAAGGGATTCTGTAGTAAAGGGCTTTTTGCTCAAATGGAACCATTACAAATTCAGAATTCCATTCAAATCCACAAGGTGAAAGATTTAATTCTGAAAAACAGGAAAAGAGGCAATACAAGTCTGTTTCAAAATTGCTGTTTGTCCCATTTCTACACAAATAAAATGAAAATACCAGTAGTAAACATTCTGCTTTATTATTAAACCAGAAGAATAAACCTTCTGGCCCCTAAATCTGAAAGTCTCCCATGGAAAAAAGAAGTCTTAACTGTAAAATGTTGCTCAGATTTTCATTTCACTCTTCCCTGCCTAGAAATATTTACAGAGGAGACACATTTTTCTAAGATCCAGAATCCAGAACTTCAGGAGAAGAGTTTTTCTGAGCAAACTTGGATGATTCAAAACTGGAAATGGAGCACAAATATACTCCACAGAAATAAATCACTAAAATCTTGACATTTCCACAGAAAGGTGTTTTCAATATTATCTCTATTTAGCAGCCAGAAATTCCAAACTGCAGCAAAAGTTGCAGCAGCTAGAAGTCTGTGTCAAGACTCTCATGGTCCTTTGTGTAATTTTTTGAGGGAGAAATCAGCCAAATGTCCATTTTCCTTCTGAGAAGTGGTTTTTGGTGGCTGTGGCTGTTAGAAATCCAATCTCTGGGGTGCTGTCTCCTCTGAGAGGCAGAATTTCTCCTGGCAGAATTACACCTTGTTGTGTCTTTTTCGGTCCCTCCAGGGAGGGCACCATTAATGGACACCACCCATTCAAATGCAGAATTATCAGCTCCTCTTTGTGGGTTACCCAAACTGGTAAAATCCTGGATAAATCACAGAATCCCAGAATGGTTTGGGCAGGAAGGGACCTTAAAGTTCCCCTCCTTCCCACCCCATGCCATGGGCAGGGACATCTCCCCCATCCCAGGCTGCTCCAAGCCCCACCAGTGCCAGCACAGAGGGACAATCCCTGCCCTGACCCTCTTGGTCACCCAAGGCAGGTGCCAGTGGCACCTGGGCACACCTGGGCTGACGTTCAGCTGCTGCCAACCCTCACCCCCAGGACCTTTTCCATGAGCAAATCCCTTCTGGAGCACAGAACCAAGGGCTTGGTGGATAAACTCTGACCCCTCCTCTTTCCACAGATCCACAGCAGATCCACAAATGTTCCCTGATGCTGCCCCCCTGGCCCTGACAGTTCAACTCCAGCAGGAGAAAAGGAGAAATTCGTTGAGCACAGCATTGAAATCAACATTATGGGAACTCACAGCTCTTGGCTCTTCCCAGAAATGGTTTCTCAAGCCTGAGGTTAAAATTCATTCTTTCCTTAGTACAAATCAGTTTGGCAGTGAATATTTCCATCACTGGAAATATTTTCTATATAAATAAATAAATAAATAAATAAATAAATAAATAAATAAATAAATAAAAATATATAAATAAATATATATTAAATATATATATAACAATTTAATAATATAATTATAATATATTATATTATATAATTATATATTTATATATAAATATAATATATTTATAAATATATAAATATATAAATATATAAATATATAAATATATAATATATAATATATAATATATATTACATATAAAATTAAAAATATAGAAATATGTATAAATATATATTATATATAAATATAATAAGTAATATAAATATAAATATAAATAATATAAATATCCACTACATTTCTGGCCCAGAGAAGGTTAAATAGCTCTCTTCACTGACAGTAAGAGCAGCTCAGTCTATTATGCTCCAGATTGACTGTTTTGTTAATTATATGCTGGCACTCTGAGCTTGACAGATTTTCCAGATGTATTCCTGTCTTTTTCTATGCACACACACATGTGTAGGTAGTTACAGAGACAGATACATTTTGGGTTTTACAAGTTCAGCACCAAAGTGCAGGCAGAAAGGACCCTGGCCAGGCTTGAAATTAAAGCTACTGCAATCACCTGAAATACTTTTTTTCAAATATATTCTTCAACATATCCCACTCTCCCCTCCTCCTTAGAAAGTTTACAAAGGAAATACTAATTACATCAAGACTTCTGAAAGTAAGAGATGTTGTAAAATGTGTAAGTTTATTTATGTAATGATTAACTCTATCACTGTAGTAAAAAATTATTAGCCTTCCTTTAAGAGTATATAAGCAAATGCAGTCCACAATAAATTTGGATTCTTCTGACCATCTCTCGGAGTCCCCACAACTACAGGGGTGGCATTGGTACCACAGAACTACTACAGGATGAGCTGGATGAGTTCTGGGAGGATGAGGGCATGGCCTGCTCCATCAGGAATGGATAAAGGGCATCCAGGAGATGCTTTTTTTCTTAATCCAGCTCCATCTGTGGAGAAAGAATGAGTGAAAAATGCTCCAGAAAAGCAGACCTTGTTTGGAAGGAGGTGTGGAGAAGCAGGTCACAGCTGTTCCTGGGAAAAGCTCTGCAGAACCTTAAAATTATTTAAACAGGAAGCTTGGCCATTTATTCCACCCCAGGGAGACACCAAAATACCTCAGGTAAAAAGATATTAATGGGGTTGCCCCTTCTATTCTTCCAGGATTATCATTTTGGCCAGATTCTGCTCTTGTTCAGAGGTGAAATTCCAAAACCCTGGAGGTGCCCACTTTCCTAGGCCCATCCCACACATCCTGCCACTGGGACTTATCCAGCCCTGGGGCAGATCTCTGCACGGAATTCTGAAATAGTTGTTCAAGCTGAAGGCCTGGATCACATTCAGAATTACAGCAATGGGAACATGATGGTTTGAACATCCCAAGGATACTCAAAATTCGTAGTTAGCCCGGAGGAGAAGGGGAGGACAAAGAGAGGTGTCATGCCCATGGATTGAGGCTCTGAAGGGAAAAGATAAAAGTTACAACAATCAGTAAGTCCCAACAGATGGCTCACAAAGTCTGGATGGGAAAAATGAGCACAAACACCAGATTATTTCCACAACCAGCAGTTCCATCCTGTCAGTGCCACAAAGTCAACAATGGGATAACCTTATCCCTTTTCCCCCAGGTGACAAACATCACATCAGGGAACACACCTGGCAAGTGTCACACAGCACAGATCTAAGATCCAGCACACCACCTCTGAGAGCAGACAAATCAACTTGGGGACCAACATGTTTTCAATTAATACAATGAATATTTATAACAAATGCATTCTAATGGCTTTTTGTCCTCACTTGCAGACACTGAAAATTCCTTATTGTGAGCACAGTTTAGCAACAACCAGAAAATCAGTGTGGTACCAACATTATCCTCATGCTAAATCCAAAGCACAGCCCTGTACCAGCTGCTAGAGAGAAAATTAACCACGTTCCAGACAAAATCAGGACACAAAATAACAAGCCCCAGTTTCCTCTTCATTTTTGTGGACTTTCCTTGTCCAAGCTGTTCAGCCTCTCTTGTTTTCAGTCAGAGGGACACAGCTTCATGTCTGACAGGAAATTTAACAGAGGCAGAGAGGTCCCAGGTCCCAAAGCGAGGATGCTCAGTGCTACAAAGGCCTGACACACCAGGCACACAGATCCCAGCTTCAAAGAGCAGCTCGTTGTTATCTGCACAGCAGCTGGGGCCAGGGCAGCTTTTGAAGATGCCTACCAAAGAGATTCGAGCCCTAACCCGAGATAAAAAAAATAAACACCCTCCTGAGATGACTTCTCTTTGCTGATCAAAGTCAGAGCGAGTGCTGGGTGTGTTTGGGAGCATCCCAGAGCAGGGCACACTTCATACAAACTCCAGCTTTTAACAAAGCCAGGGATTTTCTCCACAGCTCAGCACAAAGGCAGGCTCCCCTCCAGGAGATCAACCTTCCCTGAACTGGAGAATGTCAGAGGAGCCTTGGGTTAGAACTGCAAACTCCTTATAAGAAGGGACCTCCTGGAGCCACATGGAGCTTAAAGAACCACAGAAACAGTCAGGGAGCTGGTCAGGTTAGTTATTTTTCTAATCCCAGGCTTCTCAGCAGTGAGTGTGAAACCCTCCTGACCTGGGATTAGAAGATGCCCAGAGGATGTGTCTTCCAAAAGATGTTTTTGGGATGAAGCAGAGGTGGTCACAGGTGCCCAGAGCAGCTGTGGCTGCCCCTGGATCCTGGAGGTGTCCCAGGCCAGGTTGGATAGGGTTTGGAGCACCTGGGATGGTGGAAGGTGTCCCTGGCCATGGCAGGGGGTGGGACAGGATGGCCTTTAAGATTCTTTCCATCCCAAATCATTCCATTTGTGGATTCATTCCATCTGTGATTCAGTCCCATTTCTCAAGCCCCTCTGTGCCCTTCCCAGCCCTGCTGGCACCACGGGCAGCTCAGCTGTGGTTCTCGTGGCCCCGGGACCAGGCTGAGGTGCCACCCTTCCTGAGGGACAGGGTCAGGCCAGTTCTCCTTCAGCACCTGAGACTGGGCAGACCTGCAAGCAGCAGGGACCAGAAAGCTTTGTCCTTGCAGGAGAAAAGAGGGGAAGCTTGGACTGGGAACACCAGCCCTGAGAGGCATTCCCAGCTCCCTGAGCAGCTCCTCCTGGAACTGTGCCCAGGATGAGGCCAGGCTCTGGATGGAGATATTTTTTATCTTCTTTTCCCACAGAGCTGATATTTGTGGGTCAGGCAGAGCCTCAGGATGAAGGTTTGATGTCTGGCTGTGCCATTGCATCTCCCACCACCCCTCCACTCCCTCTAACACTGATGTCCAGATGCTCCAGGCTGGTGGGAAATGATGCCTCAGGTTTGAGCTTTTATATTTTCAGTTTCTGTGCTGCTTTAGTGGGTGGGTCTGGGATTCATACCGGGGCATGCTGAGCTCTGTGCACAGAGCAGGGAGACAAAACAATTCCTGCTCCAGCTGGGCACCAAGGACAAATGATCCAAACCTCAGCCCAGCAGCACAAACCCCGTGGGCTGGAGAGAGAAAAACAAGCAGGGTGGGACTGCCTGGGCTGGAGCTGGAATGGGACAATGAACTCCAAGGTGCCAATGGAGCAGAGCTGATCCCAGGGAGAGCCCCCGGGAGCGCTCGTGCATTTTGGGGCCATTTTGGGGCATTTGGGTGCAGCCCTGGCTGGGCTCTGGTGCTGCCCGAGGTGGATCCATAGAGGAGATCCTTTAATAAATCCCTGCTTTATTCTTTAGCTCTGTCCAGTCTCTGTTCTAGGTCAGCCCTCACAAGGCATCAGGACCTGCCAGGAATTTTGGCACCTTCCCCAGGGAATAACCTTGAGCAAAAATCTGCTGCCCACACCTCTTATTCTCTAATCCACAGAGCTGCAGAGGCTTTGGGGACCTTCCCTTGAGCTGAACTCATGCTGAGCAATGCCACCCTCAACTCCATAAAAAGCAGGGCTGGGATGAGGCACAGCAACACCATCTCTCCTCTCTAGTCCAGATTTTCCTGAAGCTGCCAAAAACTAGGGCAGCCACAGGCACACCATCTGCATGCTTAACTTCTGCTGTCAGTCTGCAAAAAAAAAAAAAAAAAATCAGGAAGGAAACTCCCGATGCTTCAAATTTCCCAGGAAATTGGATTTATTTCCCCCCCCACCCCCCCTTAGCACTGTGGGTTTGCAGGCAGTGCCTGTCCCCGAGGGCTGCATCTGCAGCACAGGAATTCCCTGTGAGCCAGCAGATCCTGCTGGCTCCTGCCTGGGAATTCCGGGAGCCTGGAGCTTCCCACTGTAACCATGTGAAGTTTGCTGGGTTTGGGGAGCAGGATTTCAAGGAAAAGAGATTAAGCTGCTGCTTTCTGCATGTTAATAAGCACAAAATATATGCCTAGAATTCTGTGTATCGGCCATGCAGCAGCCTCAAAGAAACTGGAGCATTTGGAATATTTTGGAGCTGTTTTCTTAAAAATTTCAGCATTTATTGCTTAACACAGCCAGAGCAGCAGCCTCACTTTTATAGAGACAAGGTACAAGGCAAGTCCCTGAGTTTACAACTGCTTTTACAAAATGTTCTTAAAGCCCAAAATGCCCCAGAGCATCTCCCAGTGCCATTTTCCCCTGATTTGCCAATTGTTCCCTTGATTAAAAGTAGGGGAGTAACGCATTAGACATGCAAAGATGACATAGAGTGTAACAGCACAGACATAAAAATTGGGGAGAAAAAGGGATCTGTGACAAATTGAGGTCACTTATTTTTGTCATTTTTTAATCTTCCTTTTTTTTTATGTGTGTGTATTTATCAGCTTCTATCAAAAAAAAAAAAAAAAAGAGAGAGAGACAGGGAAAAATGTCTTTGGTTCTGTGATTTTTTTTTCCCTTAAAAAGCAAATGTCTTGATAGCAACTTCCAGGTAAAAATCTGGAAATCTGCAGGATTTTCTGCAGTGGGGAGGGCCTTTCAATCCCTGACAAAGTGGAGGGACTGGAAATGCTCCAAGAGCCATCCAGCCCGTGCTCAGTCTGAAGGGACATCAATAAAACATGATCTGCTCCCCTACAGCTGAGAGCAAGTCATAAATAATAAAACTCTTAAGATGTGGAGTCCAACATGGACTGAAACAGGAGGAGAAAAACCCCTGGAAATGATGTGGGAGAAGTTAATTTAGGAGTCCCTGTGGCTTGTTCAGTGCTTCCCTTCCCACCGCAGCACAAAGCATCACCTGAGACAGCAGGGACCCCTTGGGGGGCAGATGTGGCCCAAATAAATGGCAGCACACAAATCCAGGGCTGGATGTGCTCCTCCTGCCTCTCCTGCCCAGCCTGTGATGTCCCCCTGGGCCTGTCCAGGCTCATGTGGTGACACAGAACAAGGGCCACACTGCTAGAATGGTGTCAGCAATTTGTTGTACACAGATGGGGAAGTGCAGGTGTGGGAGAAACCTTCAGGAGTGCCTCCCACGCCTGAGAACCCATGGATGAAGCACTGCAGAACCCTTGGAGACCTTCAGTCATGAAATTACAGAATGGAATGGTTTGGGTTGGAAGAGAACTTAATTCAGTTTTAACCTACAGGGCACCTATCCACTATCCCAGGTTGCTCTAAGCCCAATCCAACCTGGCCTTGGGCACTTCCAGGGATGGAACAGCCATAACTTCTCTGAGCAACTTCTGCTAAGGCCTCACCACCTTCACAGGGAAGAATTTCTATCTAATATTTAGCCTAAATTTCCCCTCTTTGAGTTCACACCAATCTCTGTCCTTGACCACTCCTTCCAGCATTACCTCTTTCCAATAACCATAAATGTCTGGGTTTGAAAAGACAGGTGAGAAAAGCAGGAGCCTTCTTTGAACTGAAAAATGTAAACCCCTTCCCTCTGAATTATTAGAAGTTTGAAATCAAGGGGCTCTCAGGCAAAGATATGGGAGGAGGAATAACGGTCCTTTATTAGGAAAGAAAATAAAAATGCAGTAATACAAAACAGCACTGCCAGAGTCAGAGCAGCCCTGTCAGGCTGTGTGTCAGGGAGGTGGCAGCAGCCCCATCCCAGGGTGGCTCAGCCCTCCTGCAGTGCCAGCTGTGCTTCTGCTGGAGCAGGGATCCTGCACAAGGGGGGAGTTTTCCTCTGGAGCTCCAGGGCTGGGGGAGATGGGCCTGGGCTCCTCTGGGAATGCAGGGGAAGAAAGCTGCTCCTCTGGGAATGCAGCGGGGAGAAAGCTGCTCCTCTGGGAATGCAGGGGGAAAAAAGCTGCTCCTCTGGGAATGCAGGAGGCAGAGGCTGCTGTGCTGTTCCCAGGTCAGATTGGATCCAGGTAGGAATGTTTGGCTCCTCCCCTGGGCGGAGCATCTCCCCATGGATGATGGAATTTTCTCAGCCATGCAGGGACACTCAGTGGCCATGAACAGAAGATAATTAATAATTAATGGCCCATGAACAGCAGAGATCTCCTGGAGGGAGGATTGGCTGTGGGAGAGATAAAGAAAAAACTGCCCCATGGACAGCAGAGAACTGCCCCAGCTCTGAGAGATGGCAATAGAACACACACCCCCAGCCACATCTTGTAACCTAAAACAATAAGAATTCTGATTTTCCTCCCAGCAATGAGGGGTGAAAAGTTACCTGGAGAGACAGAAATTGACTTTATGTTGTGTGTGGAGGAGAAGCTCTCACCAAGGCCGTGCTCTGCCCCATGAGCAGCATGGGGTATATTAAGATTGGCGGTACATTTATTAATGCACCAGAGCTTCAGAGAGCAACACACACTGGAGAACAAATAAGAGAAAACAGACACCTCCACTTGACTTCAATAATGTCAGCAGAAAAGGGCCAGCAAGGGGTAAAAGGCTCAGGAGTGAAAGCTGAGCCACAGACTTTGCTTGGTCGCAGATCAGAAAATGGAATCAAATAAATGATTAACAGCCTGGCTTATACAAACTGAGATAAGTCAGTGCTGTAAAGAGTCCTGGGGATCTGCTGCCCAGAGGTGAAGGTTGTGTGGCTTTCCTACAATTGTCTTTAATAGGTTCATGTCACTTTGTATTTGTGATAATAAAAGAGGGTTTGTTGCTGTGGTTGTGTCTATGCTTAAGCTCCTACCTGTAAAGAAAAAAACCCTGCTCTTGGGAAACTGAACTTTATTAAGTTTGGGGAGATTTCTTTTCTGCTGATTGCAAAGGATCTTCAAACAGCTGAATCTGAATCTCCATTTTTAATCTAAAGCTTTATTTCCTTTTGCATTGATTTTCATCTATTTTGTGGGTTTTTTCATCTCTCCTACTACACAAATATCACAAGTGGCATAACAGTGTCAGGCAGGAATTCTTAAGCCTTATTTGAATTACACTTTATTTACTAATTAGGTTATGTTTAGCATTTTAAGCAAACATTCATTTCTTTCTTGTTTGTTTGAGAGACCCTTTTTCTCTGAGGGATTGCTTGAACTCTCTGTGCTGCTGTATCAATCTGGGGAGTGCAGTAAGATCTAGAAGCCTAAAAACCCACTGCTGCATCCACTGCTTCCCTGGTGTTTTCAGCAGCGATGGCTGAACTTGGGTTGCAAATTTAAAATGTTTTCAAGCACATTTTAGTGCAGTCTGCACTCAGATCCACTGAGGGAAAACACTGAGCCCTCAAACAGTTTGGGTTGGAAGGGACCTTAAAAATCTGGTTCTACCTCTGCCATGGTAGGGACATTTTCCACTGTCCCAGGTTGTTCCAAGCCCCATTCATCCTGGCCTGGGACACTTCCAGGGATCCAGGGGCAGCCACAGCTGCTCTGGGCACCCTGTGCCAGGGTCTCACCACCCTCATAGGGAAGAATTCCTACCCAAAATCCCATTTAAAATTACCCACAGCAAACTTCTGAAAAGGGCAAGAGACCAGGTTCCAGGTTGGCTCTCTGGTGCCACTTAGCACATTCAGTTTTCATCTTTTCATTTACTTTCATTCATCAGCTGCCCCCAGAATCCCAAAACTGGCACTGAGATTTTTACTTCAGTGACTACTGGAAATGTGGGGAAATTCAGAGGGGCTCCAGGGTTGCTAACCTCGACAAAAAGGGGAGGATGATATGGACAAAAGCCCAAACCCTGTGACTGGAAGCCCAAGAAACCTGGCACTCCACAAGTAGGAAAGAGGATCAGGCAATGCACTCATCCATTGTTGTGACAACATCTCTACAGGCAGCACTTTCCATCTGAACAAGCCTTGTGCATTTGTCATAGTAACTGTCCCCAGAATCTGCAGAACACTGCTCAGCCTGGTATCTACACATTCCCCTCAGCCCTCTTGCTGAGAAAACAGAGATAAATGAATGTCCTGTTGTCTTGGTTTGAACAGACAGGTGTCTGCTGAGGAAGGCAGAAGCCTCCCCTGAAATGGAAAATTTAAACCCCCTCTGTTTGAAATATTATAATTTTGAAATTCTCAGGCAAAGATATGGAAGTAGGAATAACAGTTCCTTAAAAGGAAAATTAAAAATACAAATGCAATAGTATAAAAAAGACCCCAAACCACTGTCAGAGTCAGAACATGCCCTGCCACCCCGTGGGTCAGGGAGGTGGCACAGCCCCATGCCAGGGTGGCTCAGCCCTCCTGCAGTGCCAGCTGTGCTTCTGCTGGAGCAGGGATCCTGCACAAGGGGGGAGTTTTCCTCTGGAGCTCCAGGGCTGGGGGAGATGGGCCTGGGCTCCTCTGGGAATGCAGGGGGAAGAAAGCTGCTCCTCTGGGAATGCAGGGGGAAGAAAGCTGCTCCTCTGGGAATGCAGAGGGAAGAAAGCTGCTCCCCTGGGAATGCAGGGGGAAGAAAGCTGCTCCTCTGGGAATGCAGGGGGCAAAGGCTGCTGTGCTGTTCCCAGGTCAGATTGGATCCAGGTAGGAATGCTCGGCTCCTCCCCTGGGCGGAGCATCTCCCCATGGATGATGGAATTTTCTCAGCCATGTGAGGACACTCCCCCCTTGTGCAGGATCCCTGCTCCAGCAGAAGCACAGCTGGCACTGCAGGAGGGCTGAGCCACCCTGGCATGGGGCTGCTGCCACCTCCCTGACCCACAGCCTGACAGGGCCTGCTCTGACCCTGACAGCGCTGTTTTGTACTACTGCAATTTTTTTTTTAATTTTCCTATTAAAGAACTGTTATTCCTATTCCCATATCTTTGCACGAGAGCCCCTTAATTTCAAAATAATAATAATTTAGAGAGAGGGGGTTTACATTTTCCATTTCAAGAGAAGGTCCCATCTTCCTTAAGAGACAACTGTCTTTTCAAACCCAGACAGAGCCTCTCTCCATCATTGGGCAGGATTCAGCTAGGTTGGTGTGATCCAGATGTTTCCTAGGCAAGGAGCTGGCAGCCTCTTTTTCCTGGCAGGAACATCTCAGCTCTTCCTTGCTTGGTCTCAGCCTTCACAGTGCCCTAGAGGAGTTTGTTCCTTTTCTCTTAGTGGTGCTCAAACAGCTGCTCCAAACAGCTCCAGAAGAGCTGCCCTAATCCAAGGAAGCCTCATTTTCTCTGTGAAATTTCAGCTCCAACATCATAATATCATGTACCAGAGCTGTGATGTCTCCTTCAGCTCCATTTCTGCCTGGACATCTCATCCTGATGCAATGAAAGGAACAGCCCAGGAGGCCTTCCCAGCTTTCCCAGCTTTCCCAGCTTTTCCAGCTCCTGGGTACCACTGCTGAGGAGTCTCTGATCACTGTTAGTGAATTCTGATCCATGTTAGTGAACACTAACACTGTTAGTGTTGACTCAGTGAATTTCACCAAATCCTAATACAATTAGCAGGGGAACAACTGGATTGGCTTTATTGCCTCTCCTCTGGGAACACACAGCATTCCCTCAAGGCATTCTGAGGCCAGGTGTAACTCCACAGTTTTAAACACTCTGCCACATACCCCCATGACAGAAACTGAGAGAAGTTTAATCACATTTTTCTTTCTAAATTGCATCTTCCAGGCAATGTGGTGACCTATGGCTGGAAATCTTCTTTGCAAAGGCTCTTGATTTATTTTGATGAAGATGGATAAGCCCATCCTGTATTCCCAGCAGAGGAGGGCATTTTAGGATTGATCTGCATCACTGTGACCTGTGCTGCTGGTGGTATAATCACAATTTCCAAATGTAGGCAGAGAAGGACTGGATGGGGACTATTAAATCCCTTTTCTGATTACAGGTCTCAGAGGGGAACTGCCTGCAGCTTGTTCAGCAGTTTGGTTTCCTCTTACTTTTTTTTTTTTCTTCCCATTTTATCTCCACCAATGAGAAAATAAGAATAAAAGGAGGACAGGACAGAAAGAATATGAACATTGTACCTCCATCCCAAGGTGGGTGAGCACTCATTGCTTATTCATTTTGTATTGGCTATTTAGCTTTTATTTTTTTTGTGGATGTAGAAAGTGTTTGTACATAATCAAACATGACAGAGTCTCTTTCAGATGAGTCCCTCACCTATTCCAGGTATATTTTCATTTGTCAAGTTGAAAGCCTGGTGCTGAAAATCCAGAAAATTTTCCAGCACAAAATATAATGAAATAAAATCCTCTTCACTGCTGCTCATGTAATTTTCAGTATCCCAGAGGAGCAGCAGGGAGCTGAGCTCAGCACAAGCTGCCCTGGATTGTCTAGACATGTATTAGCATACAAAAGATTAAAGATGCAGTGGGTATTTTGGATCCTGTGGTGTGCTGTGGACCAAATTCTCTGCAGTTATGGCTCCCCTGAAAACCTGAGGGAGGTGAGGGTGGCACTTCTTCCTGGCTAAAATGCAGATATTTAAGCCTGCGATTTTTCCCCCCATTTTCCTTCTGTAGTCAAGAGAGATAAATGGTCTCATCCAGAGGGGAATTCACCTCACCTTAAAATAAGAAACCAAGGTCAGTCTGATGTCTTCCAGCCAGTTCTCATAAGCTCTCAGGGGAAAGCTATCACAGCCAAGATAGCTCAGCTACCTCAGATGGCATAAAAGTAGCAGGATGGCTTCTGTGACAGTGTTGGAAACAGAAAAGTTTTAATAAAAGGCAAAATAACACAGCTTTTTAGAGAGAAAACCCAAGCCAGGGCAAGAGGTTCTTGCTCCTGCTAAACCACTTCACAAAAGCAATTTACTTATTTTGTCCTCTTCTTTTTCTAGGGAATTGCTTAGGTGGGACTTTTTTTGCTTCTGTCCAATTGGCTACCCTTAAGTTTGAGGTGAAGCCCCCGAGGCCCTATGGAGTGTATTTTAACCAAATTGAGGAGAAACTTCTGGGCTTTTTTCCTTTATAAGGGGGACAAAGGATAATTTGGTCACTCCCTTAAGAGGGGTCACATTCCTACACTGTGGGTTAGAAAGGGATCCCAGGATGAGGAATCCAGGGGCAGGAACTCATCTGACTTCCCGATGCATGAAATGAAGATAAAACCCTCACCCTGAATCAGGTCCCCGTCCCTCCCCACCACACCATATGAAGGGACCAGACCCTCCTCTTCCACATCATTGCAACATCACTGAGGGGAAAGGAACTCTCCTTTTTCATCGCTGAAGGGAATATCAGGGTCTCTCCCACTCCTCAGTGCTGAGGGAGAAACCAACATCTGTGAGCTGAGGATGGGTGATCAGCTACAGCAAGAAAAGCACAACATCAAGGTTTTTTGGGAGAAAATTATCTTCCTGGGAAATCTGAGCCTGATTTTTCCATCAGATTACCCCACTAATGCTGGAGTCCAGCACATCCCTCTGGCTGCCCTGGCTGGCTCCAGACCCTGGCAGGGGGCTTGGAGACCTTGGCACAAAGTCAAAAACACCTGTGGTTTTAATTTTAGCCCATGGAAAAAGCTGCCAACTTTGTATGAGGAATTACAAGCCACAAGGGTTTGAGTAGTGTGATATTTGAATTAACACAGGGTGGAAAAGTAGAATTTTGTGGTTTTTAGAATGGGGTTGAAGGGGTACAAGATGGAGGGGTTTGGCCATGTCCTGGCCTTCTTCTCCTTCTTTTCCTCTATGCCTTGGTTTGATGGTGACACTTTTCTGTTGGTTTAAGGTAGAGACACACTGTCTAACATAAATGATAGATATTGGTACAATATTGTAAATATAGCACACGTAGTTTTGAGTATAAAATGTAAACACCATCCTAGACGGCAGACAGAATGCCATGGCCGCCTCGCTAGACAGAGCTCAGCAGGTCAGAGAAAGAATGTTAATAGATAAGGAAAAATAAACAAGCTTGAGAAGCCGACCCTACACATTCCAGACTCCTTCTTTGTCTGCACAGTCTAGGGAACAAGGACTTTTACACCCTTGGGGTCATCCTGACACCCAGAACCCGAGACACTGAAGCAGCTGGGGCTTCCCAAGGCCACTCCACAGCAGAGGACACTCACAGAGCACAGGACAGAATCCAGGGTTTCCTGGATGTTCCGGGTGTGCTTTCCCTCCCAGGCCTCAGGAACAGGTTTGTAAGGTCATGTCAGGTGCATAAGAAGATGATCTTGGTTGAATCATGTTCCAAAGAGCTGCTTCCTGCTGCAGCGTGCCAGCAGTGGCAGCTCGGGGTCCCTGTCCTTGCAGGGGACAATCTCAGCCTGAGCCTCACTCGTCAGAGTCAGAGCAACTCCCGTGCTCAGAGGCACTCACTGAAAGCTCATCTCTTCTCCCAGTACCAGGAAAATCACTTCACTTGTCAGAGAGACAGAGGCCTTTTGATCAGCCCGAGACAGGTGCCTGACAGAGCAAATCCCTCTGCCTGCTCAAGGTGCAGCCTGCACTGTTTTTCCAGACTTGGTTTGCTTTGTTTTCCACCCTCAGGTTCTTTTTTTACAAAGCAGGGTTGCAAAGTGGGACAATGCACGCTCTGCCAGAGCCCATCAGGGAACGTTCCAGGCCCTGTGAGCCTTACCACATTTATTTCTTTTTTTATGACAGAATGCTTTGGGTTGGAAGGGTCAGCAAAGATCATCCAGTGCCACCCCCTACCATGGGCAGGGACATCTTCCGCTATCCCAGACCGCTCCAAGATCTGTCCAGCCTGGCCTTGGGCACTTCCAGGGATCCAGGGGCAGCCACAGCTTCTCTGGGAAACCTGTGATAGGGCCTCTCCATCTTTACAGACAATAATTCCTTCCCAATACCCCACCTAATCTTGTCCTTTTTCAGTTTGAAGCCATTCCCTGTGTCCAGTCCCTCCATCTCTTGTCCCCAGTCCCTCTCCAGCTCCCCTGGAGCCCCTTCAGGCCCTGCAAGGCACTCTGAGACCTCCCTGGAACCTTCTCCTCTCCAGGTGAACATTCCCAGCCCTCCCAGCCTGGCTCTAGAGGGGCTCCAGCCCTGGAGCATCCCCATGACCTCCTCTGGATTTTCTCCAGGTCCGTCCTACATCGGAGACCCCAGAGCTGGACTCAGCAGGGCAGGTGGGATCTCACCAGAGCAGAGCAGAGCAGAGCAGAGAAGCAGAATCCCCTCCCTCAAACTGCCCATGTGTTTTTGAAGCAGCCCAGGGCACAGTTGGCTCCCAGGGCTGGAAATCCAAAGGGCTGGGGCTTGTTCAGCTTTTCATCCACAGAGAGCCCTGATGCCTTGTGAAGGCTGACCCAGAACAGAGGCTGGACAGAGCTAAAGAATAAAGCAGGGATTTATTAAAGGAT
>QUSF01000003.1:1260503-1273006 GCA_003676055.1 Chloebia gouldiae | reverse complement strand
AGGCTGCTGTGCTGTTCCCAGGTCAGATTGCATCCAGGTAGGAATGCTCGGCTCCTCCCCTGGGCTCAGCATCTCCCCATGGATGATGGAATTTTCTCAGCCATGCAGGGACACTCAGTGGCCATGGACAGCAGAGATCTCCTGGAGGGAGGATTGGCTGTGGGGAGATAAAGAAAAGTGCCCCATGGACAGGAGATAACTTCTAACAGATGGGAAATCGAACACACACCCCCAGCCACATCTCACAACCCGGGACACCCTCACATCCTGCCCTCCCCTCCTGGGACTCCCTGCCTGAATGGGATCTCACATCTCAGGGCTTTGATGAACAGAGCTTTTAAATTTCATTTTGCAGAGGCTGATTCCAGCGTGTACCAGCCAGCTCTGGCAAAATATTTCATCTGAGGGCACAGAAAAGCCAAGCAAGGAATGTGAGTCATAGTGAAGTGTTTTAAATGTACAAAAACTTTTTTTTTTCCCCTGGTGGGGGACTAAAAGCTGCACACTTGGCCTATTTTTAGTGCAGCTGGCAGTACATCAGCATCAATATAGCTGCAATATTTCAATGGGTGCCATCGGTCCCTGGTTAATGGATGTGTTCTTGGCTTGGGCCAGTGTGACTTGTTCTTCCTCTCTTTCCTTGCTCCACAATTTCCTGCTGAGAGCTCCCCTGTGACAAGTCACTGTCACTCAGCTGAGCGATGGCAACTTGTCCATGAGTCCAGCACAAATGTTGTGCAATGGGCATTGAAAGTAATTAAATACCCTTAATTAAACCCCTTCCTTCTGCCTGCTCAGGCACAGGAATGTAGCTATGAGCATGTAAAGTGCTCATTCTTGTGAGCCCTAATGATGGCAGCATGATTGAGATGAATCATTTTAAACCCAGAAGTGCAAATTTAAATGTCACTCCTCCATCTCAGGCTGTTGACGGAGGTGTGACATTTTACAAGAGTTTGTGGTGATAGGATGAGGAGGAATGGCTCTACACTGAGAGAGGATTGATTTAGAGTCGATGTGAGGAAGAAATTCTTCCCTGTGAGGGTGCTGAGGCCCTGGCACAGGGTGCCCAGAGAACTGTGGGTGCCCCTGGATCTCTGGAAGTGCCCAAGGCCAGGCTGGAGAGGGCTTGGAGCAGCCTTGGAGCAGCCCATGGCAAGGGGGTGGAATTAGATGATGTTTAAAGTCCCTTGGGCAGCACCAGAGCCCAGCCAGGGCTGCACCCAAAATGAACCAAAATGGCCCCAAAATGCACGAGCGCTCCCGGGGGGCTCTCCCTGGGATCAGCTCTGCTCCATTGGCACCTTGGAGTTCATTGTCCCATTCCAGCTCCAGCCCAGGCAGTCCCACCCTGCTGGTTTTTCTCTCTCCAGCCCACGGGGTTTGTGCTGCTGGGCTGAGATTTGGATCATTTGTCCTTGGTGCCCAGCTGGAGCAGGAATTGTTTTGTCTCCCTGCTCTCTGCACAGAGCTCACCATGCCCTGGTATGGAGCTCAGAACTGCACACTAAAGCAGCACAGAATGTGAAAATATAAAATCTCAAACCTGAGGCATCATTTCTACTTTATTCTTTAACCCTGTCTAGCCTCTGTTCCAGGTCAGCACAGATGAGCTGATGCTAACCACAATTCCACAGGCAGGGAATGATCTGGAAACACTGCCAGTGTTTCCCTCACTGACTGGGGAGAGCCAAGTTCTCTTTGTGCCACCACTCAGCCTGTAAATCATCATGTTTACAAAAGCACTACCTGCTCACCTAGATGGTTTTATGGGTGCAAAATATTATGTGAGGATCTGGTTTAAAGTCCTCATGTCCCAACATTCCTGGATAGAAGTGGAGATTCCCCTCCAGAGCCCCACGTGGTGCTGATGGTTTACAGTCCAAGACAATCTAACCAGACATGGCAGGACATCCCCAGCCCCATGTGGAGGGCACAGGTTCTTTCTTTCCTCCTGAGAGGAACACAGCAGGCAGAGGTCTCTGGCTTTCCCCCACCAAGGTTTGGATGCACCCCCCTGTCACTCCAGAGTCACCCAGGGGGACACCCCAATGCTCAGCACTCGCATCTGGTGAAGAAATTGTGCTGCCACTGCCTCAAGAAAAGCCCCCAAGGCAGGAGTGACCTGACACAGCTTCTCACTCTGTGACAAATTCCCCTCGTTCAGCAGGATGGATGGAGCTCTGATTCCCTGGGCATGAACAATCCATTGTGCTGAGGGCTTTTAACTCACCAGACAAATGCATTTGGGAGGTACAAGCTGCCTGGGCAGACACACAGCCAGGCAGCTGGACAAGGAAAAGGGATTTCAGAGCTTGGCCATGATGGATTTCAAAGATACTCAGAACTGAAGTGAGGGCTCTGCTGTGTTCATTCTCCAGAGAATGACAGCAAGGGGTGAATAACCGAGGAGAGCTTCATTAAAAAACCTTGGCTTTTCAAGTTAAATATGAAGACAAGACAAATTAAAGGAACTAAAAAGACTGTGCTTCTTGGGGCCATTGATTAGGGCAAGAAGTCGACTGTGGCTTCTGCAATTTCATCCTGAAGGGTATTTTCCAGCATTACCAGGGATGCTGCTGTGCTGCGGTGTGTCCTTTTGTCAGGAAAGGGCCTCAAAGCCACCAGCTCCTCCAGAACTGCTGTGATCCCCCAGGCAGATCCCCCAGGCAATGACACTTGCCTGCAGACTCTGGAGCAGGTCTCACTGATGCAGGTACAAACTGCACAAAGAAACAGACAATTCCTGCTGCAAAAGTCTCCAAATCCAAATATAAGACAGAAAAATTGAGAGGAACGTGTTGTTTTATAGACTGGGAAGTGAGGCACAGATGGAGTGTACAATTCCCCCAGGGTCACTTGGGGAGGTTTGGCAGAACATGAGAGTAAATCAAGATCTCCTGAAACTGAACTCCTGAGACCTGGAGTAAATAAATCCCTCTTTGCAGTCACAGCACAGCCAGGAAACAGGAACATCCCTGCTTTGAAAATGCAGCTGGCATCAGCTGAGTCTCTCTAACACGGTGGGACTTCCCTGGAAGAGCAGGATAGAGAAACCTTTGTGGCATCTCTGCAGTCCAGCTGTGGCTTGGAGGTCAGATTTTTCATGTTGGAAAAGAGGCTGCAAACAATGAGCTCTCAACCCCAAAAACAACTTTACAGAGGACAAAACTGAACACGTACTAGAGAACTCAGGATATTGCAAGGCCCAGCTTTGCCTGTGACACACAAACATGAAACAGATGCTAAAGACCACAAATGCTGCCACTTTGTGGGTGCAGAGAAAGAATTTGAGTGCCATTATTTCTGCTTGGCTTGCGCTTGACAGCACAATTTCCTCCCAACTCTTGTTAATGCTGGCATAAAGAGAGGCCAGCCACTGACACACACCATCAGTGCTAATAAAAATCACGGTTGCTTGGCTCACTGAGATCCTTTTGAGAGCTCCTAATAAGTGGGAAGCTGCTGCTATTACCACTCCAGGTCCTGTGAATGTCAGCTTTTAAAAGTGGGAGTAAACTGCAAGGGGGATATATCAGCTTTACAGCAGCAATAACATTTTGATTTCTAATCCACCATTGTTCTAAATAAGAAACTCTCACTGCTGCAGCTCAGCCTCTCTCATTCCTTTGCCCTTTATGACAATTTTCAGGTGGTCCCATCACTGGGGTTTGCAATGGTCCACGGGAACTGATCCCTAAAATGACCCAACGAAGGAAATGCCCACTTCCCACATCACAAAATCCCACAAAGGTTTGGGTAGGAAGGGACCTTAAAGAGAATCCAGTGCCACCCCTGCCATGGGCAGGGACACCTTCCACTATCCCAGGCTGCTCCAGCCTGGCCCTGGGCACTTCCAGGGATGGAGCAGCCCCAGCTTCCCTGGGCAGCCTGTTCCTCTTCTCTGTATCTGGGGCTGATAAAATTACATCTATAAATAGAAGGAGTTAATGACTCTGCCTGTCCATCCCAAAATCACCCTCAGGGACCTCCCCCATCTCCTCAGCCCCTCTTTTTCTCCTTTTCTGTGTTCATCAAGGCCAGCCCTGGGTTTTTGGTCCTTTCTGCTTCCACTGACTCTGAGAGACACAATTTAATCCCAAGGGTTGATTGAGGCATTTCTTCCTCACTGCAGCATCTTTCCTCAATCCCTCAGTTCAACTCAGCCTTTTTCCTCTATCTCAGGCAAGCAATGAGCTCTGAGCAACCTTTTTGAGTGGAAGGTGTCCCTGCCCATGGAAGGGGCTTGGAACTGGGGGATTTTTAGGGTCTCTGCCAACCCAAACCATTCTGTGACTGACCCAGCCAGAGATCATCCACCTTTGCTCAAGGCAGCCTTGTAAGCACTTGGTTGCAGGATGAAGGTGAGAGAAAAACCAAAGAGATTTTGATGAGAAATACCTGGAATTACAGAGCCTGGGGCTGCATCCTTGGCAGAGCTGAGACCTCGTTAGCACAGCTTTGAGAAGCTAACCACAAGGATGATTCATAGATGTGAGAAAATCCTTTCCAAGGCTTGGACAACCTGATCTTGGTGGTAGCATCCCTGATCTCACCCATCTAAGGTGATCCTAAAGTCCCAAATCATTCTCCAAAGAACATTTCACTGGCTTTAAACAGCCCAACTTAGGTGCAGCAGTTTTGTCCCTGGCCATGGGGAACCCCTACAGCAGGATGTACAACGGGCCAGAGCAGTGTCACTTATGCTGAAAGAGCACAAAATTGGGGGTTTAATGGCTTTGGGCAGCTTGAATTCCTATTTTATACTTTTCAAAAGAAACCAGGTCAATTCTGCTTCATGCTGAAGAGATTCCCTACAAAACAGGGGAAGGAAAAAGTAAAACGAGTGAGGTGGTGAATTGTCTCAGTGAAGAGATGCCACACCTGACTGAGCTGTTTCCTTGTGCCCTTCCTCTGGGGAAAAGCACCACAAACTGCTCCCGGTTCTCCAGATGTGGGAAATCCTGATTTTCCCAGTGGCAGCTGGTGAAATATGTGATTCCTGAGCTTTCTCTGGCCACCAGAGCAGCACAGGCACAGAATTTATCCCTGATTGTGCTGGTGGCACCACTTCTGCTCACTGAGCCATGCAGACTTCTAGGAATAATTAGGGCAACGGGGTGATGGTCACAGCTTGGTCTCAGCCTCAAGGTCAGCAAATTCAAGCCCTGCTAAAGCCCTGCTGAGGCAAATATTAAATCCAGAATCTCAAATACAAAACACACAAATACACACACAGCTGTGCATGGTGACTGCTGGTCTTTCAAAGGCATCAATTTGTCTTTTTTTGGGGGGGAAAAAATCAGGAAAACTATGTCAGAAATGAAATGGTGATGGATTTGAGACCTTCTCAGAGCCTGGTGTGAACAAATGTCTCTCCAAATAAGTTTTATAATGCTAAGGGAGAAAGATCCAGGCCGGCGCAAGCAGAAATATCCACGTCTCTGAAAAGCAAGATCCAGGTTGGACACAAGAGTCCTTGCAATTGCACAGGTCTCAGAGAGAACAGTTTAAATGAAATGTGGGCATTTCTGGGTTCAAACTGGCCAAAATCAGCAGCTTCTCGAGGCTGAAGGCCCAGTGGTGCTGTGTCCAAGGCCAGGCTGGATGGGACCCAAGCAGCCTGGTCAAGTGGAAGGTGTCCCTGCACATGGCAGGGGGTTGGAACTGGGTGATCCTGAAGGTTCTTTCCAGAAATCTGATTTATTTTATTCCTTTCAGCTCTCTGGTGCCCCATTCAGCTGACTGTGGTCTCAGGATTCAAGGGCCATCACCCAGCTCTGAGGGCACTTCACTGTGAGACAGAGCAGCTTCCAGCTCCCCAGGGCAGCCTGGAAACCAGGCTGTGTCCTTCACATGAGGAAGGCTCTTATTGCCTCAGTAAGATTAAAAAAAAAAAAAAAAAAAAAAACTCTGAGGGGGGATTAAAAAAAAAAAAAAGGAAAACACAGCATGTTGGCACCCAGGATGTGAGAGATATCCTGCTGGATATTCCCTGCTGGGAGCTGGGGAAGGGCATCCAAAAGGAAATATTTGAGAGGAAAGTCTCCTCTGAGGGACTAGAGGCTTTTCATGTTAAAATATTTGAAGTTTTCAGGCTTTAATTCAGTTTTTCACTGGTAAAGGCTCGAGCAAGGGTGTGGGACATCCTGGTTGCTGTGGTTTGCTTCTCTCCTTTCCTTGGAGGTTTGTCCTTGCAGAGTTCCTGCAGTGTTGTGACACTGGCTCAATCCCACCCACCACCAGTTTAGCTCAGAAAGCACAATTTCAGGTCAGGGTTCTGCAGGAACCCATGGGTTCAGAGCTCCTCATCCCTTAATGTGTGCAGCCCCTCCGTGCACTTCGTTTAGCCAGAGAGTGAAATCCAGCCCTGCTGGGTCACAGCACGGACGAGAAACCAATAAAAGGGGTGAAAATCAACACAAATACTGGCTGCTGCTTTAGGCTGAGTTTAGGGGCAAAAAAGGGGAATGCTCAGGCTCTAATCCCTCATTCCTGGCACCGAGGAGGGCACAAATGTTTTACACAGCAGACAAATTCACTGTGGGGTGTTCCTGGTGCTGCTGAGGTGACAGCACAAGGACATTGAAGACAAGACATCATTTTAAGTGTGGACTCAATTATCTCAGAGGACTTTCCCAGCCAGAATGATTGTATGCTTTTTTGATTTTCCCCCACCAGCCCCTCACAGTCAATCAAAGCCATGGAGAGCAAAGCAGGGATTTTTGTGTGTGTGGTCGGTTGCTTATTCTGAGCTGTCTTATTCCCCCCCACCTTCCTGTTCCTCTCCAAATTTCAATTTTCACACATCAACTCTCAAGAGGAAGGGTTTGTTCCCCAGATCGAGCTGCCAGGGCCCTGCTTGGCTCTCACACCTCCTTCCTCCCCTTTCTAGTGCTGCCTTCCCAGATTTTCACCGGGGAGAAAACCTGCAGAGCTTCACTCGCTGAGATTCCCCTCCCAAAGCCTGAGGTTTGTGTGCTCCCTGTCCTCCCCAGGAGCAGGGACTGGGTTTGCTGGGCAATCCCTCACCTCTGGGATCACCCTCCTCTACCCATTCCTGTGAGCAGACAGCAAGGAAATATTTCCCTTGTGAGAAGTTGAAGGAATTTCCTGATTTTCCTGGGTTGAAACTCTGGGGACCGTGTCTGTCCTGCTTCCTCCACCACCACCTAATGGCATGGAGAGAAAACAGCACCTGGATCCCAGGGAATTCTGTGCAACAGGTGAGGCACACCCAGGACTGGGTGGGCAGCTCTGTCACTTTGGATTTACTGCACGGAGCAACCCCTGCCAAAATATCCCGAATTAATCCAGCCTCACCTGTGCACTGCAGCCCTTCCCAGGGACACAGCTCAGCCTCTAAAAAATCATGATGGCCATTTCACACAGGAAACAGAGACCCAAAAAGAACAAAAGGATCAAAGAGTGGAGGCAATGCAGAGAGGAGGAATTAAGAATTAAGAATTAATTAATTCCAGTAACCTGGAAATTGAATAGAACAAACACCTGAGAAGTTCAGTAATGCAATTTGCAAATCCTCTGATTTTTGCCATGCCTTTTTTCAAGGGCAGGTAAATCACCTTAGAATCTTTGCCTGCCAAAGGACTCAGGTTCTCTGTCATCCCAGAAGCACCCAGAGCTCCTTCCCTGCTCCATGTGAGCCTGTACCTGGTGCTCTGGGCCAGTCCAGGCCCTTCCAAATGGATTTGTACAGTTATAAATGGCACAGGACAATTCAAATTCTGCCTCCCCTTCACACCAAAGCAAAGCCAACGATTTTTCTGACCTTTTCCTGCACACCAGTGTGATGCTTCATGGTTTATGTGACCTCCAACATGCAATCTATGGATAAATCCTGCACTTGGGTTCAGGATTTTTGGTGCCAGGAGGTATTTAGGGTTTTGATTCTTTAATGAGACACTTCAGTGAAAGTTTAAAACCACACAGCCTGCCTGGGTTAGCAATGAGACAAAAAGAGATTTATCTCCATTCTCTTTAGAGCATCTCCCCTCCAAAGATCACCCAGGCTTAAACATTTCCCTGGATTTAAGCCAAAAAAAAATTCTGTTTGAACTGCCAGGTACAACAAAAAGATGCTGCCAGAGATGAAAACCACTGGCAAGGCAAGGGAAAAATCAGGATATGTGTTATGTCAGGAATGTCTCAAAAGGTGAAACACAGGGAGGGAGTTTGCTTTGCTTGCTACAGCTGAGCCTTATCCCAGGTGTCCAAGGAGGGAAATCATCCTTCATGGAGGGTCAGGAGCCTCCCATCCCAATCCTGCTCCCCTCAGGATCCCCAGCTGCTGCTGCAGGAGGAAAAAAGCAGCAGTGTTGTGGCTTCGCTCAATATAACTTCATTTCACACTCCTGGGAGTGCTTGACCTGGAGAAAAGGAGGCTCAGGGGGGACCTTCTCACCCAAAAACTCCCTGCCAGGACGGGGCAGCTGGGTGGGGGTCGGGCTCTGCTCCCAGGGAACAGGGACAGGACCAGAGGAAACGGCCTCAAGCTGTACCAGGGGGGGTTTAGATTGGATTTTAGGGAAAATTCCACACTGAAAGGGTGGTCAGGCATTGAAAGGGGAGGGGTTGGAGTCCCCATCCCTGGAGGTGGCACTCAGTGCTCTGGGCTGGTGACACTGGGGGATCAGTCACAGCTTGGACTCCAAGGCCTTGTAGTCCTATTCCAACCTTAATAACTCTGTGATACTTCAGGGAAAGGCATCTGCTTTTCTTCCAACCTCTCTACATCCCCAGCAAGAGAAATCTTACCTTTTTTATTTGCTGAAATGATTTATGCCACTTTGTACCAAGCTGGCTGAACAAGAGGGCTCTGCTCTACCACCCACACCCAGGGTTAAATTTGCTTTTTCCTCACACCCAGTTTCACAGCTCTGGCTGCCTTTTCTCCAGGAGCTGGCATGACAAGTCCCTGTGTTTGACAGGAGGGGAAGGAGCAGGCTTTCCCTGCTGGCTGACGTGGGCATTTGCCTCTCTCCTGGCAGGAACCCACGAGGAAAACAAGCACCACATTTACCTTGGCCACATAAAACCTGTCCCAGTCCTCCCCTGCTGCTGCAGAGCAAAGAGAGAGGAAGGCACCAGCACCCTGAGACCTTTTATATCCCCTTTGTACAGACAGAACCAGCAGGGGAAATAAAGAGGCAAACCACCACCTTCTGTTTGCTAATGCACACAAATTTCAGCCACCCCGGCTCCCACTGTGCTGCAGCTCAGCTCTGCAGTGTCCAAGTGTGAACTGACACCTCCCCTCACCACATTTTGCACAGGCTGGTGGAGCCCCTGGCATAATTTAAGCCTTTTTCTGGGTTGTTTCTTTGTTTTTAGCTGCCTGCAAAGCTCCCCAAAAGGACTGCTGGGCCACGGGGTTTGGGGTTCAGTTTATCCCAGGCAGGCAGGCTGGGGAGGAGAAACGCCTGAAGGATGAGGAGAGGGTTTGATGTGGCACTCCTGGTCTCCCCAGTGGCACTGGGATCCTCACTTTGGGAGTCCCACAGCTAAGCCAGGCTTACATATGGAATCCTGAACCCTCCCTCAACAGCAGCTCTGATCCCAGGCAGGCTCTGCCCTCCTAAATCCACTCTGGACCCCCCCAGATATCCCTCCTGGCCTCCAGCTGCCTCTTCAGGAGGATGCTGGTCCCTCATAAATGCTTTGTGACACCTGCCAGGCCCATAAAAATGTCTCAGATGCCATCCCAAAAGGTATTTGGCAGCTGTGAGTGGGACCTGAGTCACACCTGAGATCTGCAGGATCAGGGAGCTGAAATCTGGGCCACTGGTGTCTTTTGTTCTCCTAGAAAAGGACTCCTGGGTGACAGGTTTAGATTGGAGATTTAATTTTTGTATGTTAGCTAAGATTGATCCTCTGCTGAAAATGCTGGAGTTGTTCAGCCTCAGTAAGAGAAAGCTCTGGGGGGTTTATTAATTCCTACAAATTCCTGATGTGTAGGGAGGAAAGAAGATGGAGCCAGATTCTTCTCAGTGATGCTCACTGACAGGACAAGAGGCTCAACCCAGAGAAGGGGAAATTCCCCTTAAACATAAGGAAAAGCTCATTCAGGATCAAACCATGGAGCAGGCTGCCCAGAAATGTTGAGCAATTTCCATCCTTGGAGATATTCCAAACCCAAGGGTGCACATCCTGCCTTCCTTGACTGGTTCCAGCAGTGGGCATGGACTGGAGATCTCCAGAGATCCTTCCCAGGGGGCTCTGTGCATCCCAGGGTATGGCCAGACGACCTCAGGCAAGTCCCCAAATGTGGGAAACGGGTTTGTAGAGAATTCTCCAAGCCTGACAGGAGGCTCACACAGTGGGTGCATCCCTGTGCAAACCTTGAGATGAGAAATGCTGGCTTAGAAATGCCATGGAATAGGACAGACATTGGTAAGAGAGAAATGGAGCTAGAAACAAGCTTCAAAGGATGGCCTTGCACATAAGAGCAGACACTCTGGAGAAATAGAACTATGAAAATGCATTGTGCCCACGAGGGGTAATTTTAGATGATTTGCTTTAGGGCATTTTCATGATGGTGTGACCAAAACTGATAGGCCAAGAAACACTTACAGAATATTGTAATTAGGAAATAGTTGGCTTCTGGTTGTGATGGAGTGAATTATAACATCTGTATTGTCTCACCCTTCTCATGAGACTGAAAATGGAATGAAAGTTTTAAAACACCTCTCAGTTGCCCCAGCTCTGGGTCAAAAAAGGGCTTAATCTGACATCCAAAATCTTCCAGTCCTACCTGACATGATTTCTGGTGAGCAAAGGAAAACACTCAGGAAAATAAAGCACAAGGCAGGGCTGAGCTTAAAAACAGTTCAGTGCCTCATGACAGCCTAATTAAATTAAATTAAAAGAAGCTGTGGCTGCCCCTGGATCCCTGAAATTGTCCAAGGCCAGGCTGGACAGAGCTTAGAGCAGCTGGGACAGTGGAGGTGTCCCTGCCATGGCAGGGGTGGCACTGGGTGATCTTTAAGGTCCCTTCCAACCCAAACCCTTCTGGGATTCTGTGTTAAGACATAACATAGAGAAAGGTATTTTTTCAACTCTTTCCTCCGAGTCTCAGACATTCAGTTCTAGACCCAAAACTTTCTTCTGGATGGAAAAGGAGATTTTGTGTTCTTCTGGGACAGCATGAGCCAGCCCACCATGTCACTGCCCTGCCCTTAAATCCTCCTGTCCCTGTGCCAGAGCTCCTCTGACAGCTACAGCCTTACTGCCTGCGTTTGTTCTGCTTTAGGGCAGATTTTGGATGACACCTCTGAATTGGGGTCGTCTAGAAAGCAAATCTAAGTGGCCCTTCCCCCTGCTGGTTTGGGAAAAGATTTCTTTGGAGAAAAGTGGGAAAAAAAACTCTTTAACAGGCAAAGAATTTACTAGCATAAAAAATGAATAATGCTAAATAATAATGCCATTCCCACAGGCAGGAAGTCAATGCAAGGAAAGGCTGAAACCCAGGAATTCTACAGCAGGGCAAGGAATTAATCCCATGTCTCCTGAGCATTTCTTAAGTTCATCTTCTTTCCCACACCACTTTTTGTCTCTGCTCCTGTTCCTGCTTTCTCCATGGAGAAATGATTGAATAGGTACAGAAATCAGCTGTTAATTCTGCCTAAACCATCCTGATGATACTTAATGGTTGTGAAAATGTTTTTCTAGGTTTCCTTCCTCCAGGGACAGTTACACTTCTCCCAGATCCTTTCAGATTTTGAACCAGCCTCACCATGAAGAAGCTTTTCCTAACATTTAAGTAAAAATCCCCTGTTGCAGCATAAATCTACGATTTCTGTACATTTCCCTTTGGAGATGGGGAAGAGTTTACTCCCTTTACTTGCTCAAAGATAATAAAATCCTGTCAGCTCTCTCTCCCAACACTGAACAGCAGAACTGAACTTGTTCAGCTCCCCCAGCCTGGCTCCAGAGCAGAGGGGCTCCAGCTCTTGGAGCATCTCCGTGGCCTTTTCTGGACCCACCCCAGCAGCTCCACATCCTGATGTTGGGACCCCAGGCCTGTGACACTGCAGGTGGGGGCTCCTGAGAGTGGAGCAGAGAGGGAGAATCAGTGCCTTGGTGTGAAAAGCCAGGGGTCTGCTAAGGAAGGCAGGAGCCTTCCTTGGAATAGAGAATGTAAACCCCTTCCCTCTGAATTATTATAGTTTTGAAATTAAGGGGCTCTCAAGCAAATATATGGGAGTAGGAATAACAGTTATTTAACAGGAAAATTAGAAATACAAATGCAATAGTACAAAAAAACACTGCCAGAGTCAGAGCAGGCCCTGTCAGGCTGTGGATCAGGGAGGTGGCTCAGCCCCATGCCAGGGTGGCTCAGCCCTCCTGCAGTGCCAGCTGTGCTTCTGCTGGAGCAGGGATCCTGCACAAGGGGGGAGTTTTCCTCTGGAGCTCCAGGGCTGGGGGAGATGGGCCTGGGCTCCTCTGGGAATGCAGGGGGAAGAAAGCTGCTCCTCTGGGAATGC
>QUSF01000003.1:1230287-1260493 GCA_003676055.1 Chloebia gouldiae | reverse complement strand
GGAAGAAAGCTGCTCCTCTGGGAATGCAGGGGGCAAAGGCTGCTGTGCTGTTCCCAGGTCAGATTGTATCCAGGTAGGAATTCTCGGCTCCTCCCCTGGGCAGAGCATCTCCCCATGGGATGATGGAATTTTCTCAGGCATGCAGGGACACTTGCTGGCCATGAACAGAAGATAATTAATAATTAATGGCCCATGAACAGCCGAGGGAGGATTGGCTGTGGGAGAGATAAAGAAAAAACTGCCCCATGGACAGGAGAGAACTGCCCCAGCTCTGACAGATGGGATAGAACACACAGCCCCAGCCACATCTTGCATTTCCAGCCTAAGACAATCAGCCCCTCAACTACTGGCCACCATCCCTCCTTCTCGGAAAGGTGCAGCTGTAGGTAAAACAGGCAATTTAGAAGTGAGGGTGACCCAGCCTTTGGCACCTGAGCACAACCTCTGGCTCTTTTGTTTTGAAATCTGAAGATTCTTTTGTTTCCCACGATGGAAAGTTTTTCCAGAGCAGCTCATGTCACTGCTAACGGAGCAATGTCCCACCCTGGGGTCCTGGCCACACCCAGGGGACACACACAACAAATAAACACACCCCAAAAAAAAGAAATAAACCATGCAGAAATCCCCTCAGGGTCCCAAGGTGTTGAGTTCACCTCTTCTGCCACCTGGCCAGGCTGATCCTTTCACTGTCACTCAGCCCTCCCCCAAACCCTCATCCATTAGCTCATTTAATTGCAGCATTTCTGAATCGATGGGATCTCATCGATTCCCGAGGAGCTGCTCTGGATTTGTGCCTCTCACATGGATGGGGGCCAGCTGGCAGCTGTGCTCTGTGTCCTCCCCTCAAATCAATACTTAATGGATGAGAGGGATCCTTGAGACTGAATACAATTTTGGGATGGAAGGTATTTTACACCCTGACTGTCTGCTTTGTTTCCTGCAGCCCATTTGCAGTCTTTTAAAATGATCACAGGCATAACTCAGCTCGGAACAAAGCAAAGCCCCCTGTGCAAGACAATGCAGGAGTGCTCTGGGCAAGCCTCCCTCTGCAGAGATAAATGGGTTTCATCACTCTGCTTAAAGGATCCAGCCAAGCTCCAGGGGCAAAAGTTGTACTTCAAAAGCAAATGCAGCTTGTTGAAGGGGGAATGGTGCTGGGCTGCCTGATTTAGCTGGGGGCTGGACCTGGTGACTCCAGGGGTCCTTTCCAACCTCAGCCATCCTCTGAGTCCAGTGCGAACACAGAGGCACAAAGATTTACATGATCACAGAAGATTTACATCACTCACCCTGCTGCCAGCTCAGGAGTATGTGTCAGTCTTGTGGCATCTGTAGTTTTCCTAAAGCTTCAGACATTGAAATTGTGCAAGAATATAAGGAGAATTAGCAAGCCAAGGCTGTTGATTGAAGCCTTGGAGTCAGGAATGACCCCACTGCCACCTGGTCCTCCCATTCAAACCAGGGCTGCAGCTGCCTCCAGTGACTCAACTCATAAAAAGGTAAATCTACCCCAAATAAATTCAAGGCAAACACAAAATGAAGCAATAGAAAATAGAGAAATAAAGAAATAACTTCACTTCCAGAGGACAAGCCACAACTGAGCTGGACTGGCTTTACACCACGGTGACAGCCTAGACCAGGAATTTGGATAAAATAGGAGAGCAGATGATTGCAGCAGAGCCATCCAGCAGATCCAAGAGGAGCTGGGCAGGATTAACCCCATCAGCCCCTCCAGCTGGGTGGGTGCTTGCTGATGGCTGGGACAAAGGGAGCTCTGTGTTCTGAGGTGCTTTATTGCATGTGGTGATTCAAGAAATAAATCACATTTGCAGATGGACATGAAAGGATGAGGCCAATACAAGGCCTAAGGTTGCCCAGAGAAGCCATGGCTGCCCCTGGATCCCTGGAAGTGTCCAAGGCCAGGTTGGATGGGGCTTGGAGCACCCTGGGACTGTTGAAGTTGTCCCTGCCCATGGCAGGGGTGGGGCTGGATGATGTTTAAGGTTCCTTCAGCCCCAGGCAATTCTGGGCTGCTGTGGTTCCATGATTCAGTGTTGGGACACCTGAGATGTCCACACAGGACTGGAACACAACCTACAGGAGACCCAAACCTCCTGGGTTTGGACCACAGGGCCAAACAAGAGACCTCAAACAAGAGACTCCAAAAAACAAAAATGGATATCCAAACACCTGAATGTCCCTGTGCACTTAAGGAACACAGACATTTAAAAACACACATTTACAGGCTCTTCATCAGAACCACATTAATATTCAGATGTTTATCACACCACTTATGCCACAAATCATTTCTCTTGAAGAGCTGCTTTTGTGTGCTTTGTAGAAATCTCTTTGCAGAAGAAAACCAGCAATTATGCTAAGCTCTCTTCAAGTAATTTGAGCCTTTTTCATCCAGTCCCAGTGTCTGCTTGTCTAGGATGTGTACTCCTCACTCTGTTTGCATTTTATGAGTTTTATAACCCATTTTCAGACTGACAGGTTTCGTCTGAATTTCTGGATAAAAACCACATTGCATCCACACTGTCAAAGAGCACCCGAGGTGCAAAACGATGGAAAGATTATCAAGTAACTTAAATTTAAAATCAGAGAAGTCTCCCGTGTTCTTTAGAGATATCACAGAATTATAGGCTGGTTTGGGATGGAAGGGACCTTAAAGCTCACCCAGTTCTAATCCCCTGCCATGGGCAGGGACTCCTTCCACTAGACCAGGTTTTTAACCAGTTCCTTCCCTTCATGTGTTAATTAAGGCCAAAGAGGGTGAGCTCAAACCTCCAGAATGAATAAAAACCACAAATACTGAAGGCAAAAATAAAATGAGAGGGAAATACCCCAAATCTAATGGCACCAGACATTTAGGCACCTTGCAAGTAGCAAGTAGTTCACACCTGCAGAACTCAGGTAGGGTTAAAAGTTTATCAGCCCCCTGAGACACAAAATAATGAGATGGGGAAGCTGCGGGAATCAAATTAATTAATCATTTATTGCCTGACACTGCCGGGGGGGAATAAGCACAGCATGAGGAGGGGGCAATATAAAATATAAAATCAATGCCCATCGATTTTCCACATCCAGTAGGGTTGATCTATTTGACTCGAAAGTTTCATGTTCCAACAGATTTCATTGGTTTTTCCCTGGTGGTGAACATGAGCAGACACAAAAGGGTGAAACCTGCAAAAAATATTCTCAGCTGGGCTCTGGAGGGTTTCTGACTGTATTATTTTGACTATTTTGCTCATTTTATCTGGGTTTTTTTTAATGTTCCTGGGCACTCTGGCAGTGTTTGGAGTGAAATCTCTTTGTCCAGGACTCGGTCGGTCTGGGCAATCTTGTACTAATAAAATTCTTATGGATACCTACAGATAAGCTTGGAATTTGGTTCAGAAGCTGTGGCTGCCCCTGGATCCCTGGAGGTGCCCCCAAGGCCAGGTTGGACAAGGCTTGGAGCAGCCTGGGGTGGTGGAAGGGGCTTGGAACAAAACAATCTTTGAGTTCCCTTCCAACCCAAACCATTCCATGGTGGGTTTGGAGGTGTCTGAGGTGTCTCTGTGACCTGTGGGGGGTTTCTGTGTGTGGTTTTTGGCGCTGGCTGTTTTCATGCTGATTGTGGGGTCCAGAAAGCAGAAAGGGGATACTGGGATATTGTAAATGCAGGCGAACCCGGTGGGAAGAAATGCTGATATCTGACTCCAGTTCAGAAGGCTGAATGATTTCTTTATTATAACTATACTATAACACATTAATATACTATTTAAAGGAGATACTAAAACTACAAACCCACTTTTTCTAACTACCATATCTAACTCACAACTCGTGACCCTCTCTGAGAGTCCAGCCCCAGGTGGGTCAGATTGGCCACCAGGCTCAAACAATCCTCACCAGAACCCAACCAAACAATCACCCCAGGGAAACAATTCTCCAAACACATTCCACATGGGAAAACAAGGAGCAGAAATAGAAATTGTTTTCTCTTTCTTCTCTCTGTGCTCCTCTATGAAAAAATCCTGAGAAAGAGAAGAATGTGCCCGGCACACTGGGATAGAGGGAGAGAGAAGAAGGAGAAGAAAGATGAAAATGGGTCAATGACAACACCAATAAGATTGACTGAGAGCAACCAATAAATAAGAATGCAGTGGTTCTGGTTTTATTTATTACATCATATTCAAGATGTAAAGTTGGAATATTTTTAGTTCCCTTTAAAGTGCAGCCAAAGGTAAATCTGGCAACCCCAAAGCTGTGCCCGTGCTGGAAAGTTTCACATGCTGCCACCCTGACTGCCTTTTAACTTCCCAAATCAGCTGAACAGGAGGATAATAAATTGCTGGAGAGGGAAAGCAAATGCACACTGAGCAGTTCTTTCATTTGCTTTCCCCTGCTTGTGAATCCAAGTCTCCAGTGGCACTTTGCCCAGTTCATTTTCCTTTAGCAGCTGGTAAATGAATATGTGATCAGGAAGCATTTCCAATAAATGTAATTACTCCTCTGCTGGGGGGGGTGGTGGTGTGGGAAATGCAGCCCAGCAACATTTTATATGAAACAATAAAAAGGGAGAGAAGAAATTATGAGAAATTCCAGCTGAACTTGATTCTCGTGGGTTAAAGCAGATCACCTAAGTCCTAAACTGGTGAAAATCAGGATTAGCTGTGGAAAGAGTTCCCTCCAGTGGATCTACCCACTTTGATACTGCTAGAATGGCAAATTCAGGGAACCATGGAATCTCAGAATGGTTTGGGTTGGAAGGGACCTTAAGGAACATCCAGCTCCACCCCTGCCATGGGCAGGGACACCTTCCACTATCCCAGGGTGATCCAAGCCCCATCCAACCCGGCCTTGGACACTTCCAGGGGTCGAGGGACAGCCTCAGCTTCTCTGACTAACCTGCTCCAATGTCTCACTGCTCTCTAAGTAAAGAATTTCAGCCAAACATCTCATCTAAACCCATTCTCTTTCAGTTTAAAACTGTCTCTCCTTGTCCCATCACTCCCTGCCCATGTAAAGTTCATTTTATGGCAGGAACAACTGGATGCTCCCCTGGGAAGAGGCTGAACAACCACATCTGCTGCCACACCAGCTGTGGATTTTTGCCCCCAGGCATTTGGGTACTGAAACACTGCCCCATCCACTCTGCAGTCACAGCTTGCAGGCTGCAGCCACAAAGGGTGGCCTCTCTCTGGGCAAATACTCCATAAAAACTTACCTGGCCTAAGTTCACACAGCTCAAAGGTGCTCCTGAAAGTCCTGCTTCAAATGCAGAAGAGAGGAATATCTGCTTGGAGATCAGATTATTCCTTTCTGTTCAGGTGTGCCTGCAAAAATATTGTTATGACACAAAAGAAAAAAAAAAATTTAAAAAAAGCTAAGGTGGTTTGTTTATTGGTTTTTTTAAATAAATTCTACTGAGGGCTGTTTAATTGATCGCAGAGTAATGAATGGGAATGTTGTAAGAAAACTCACTTTTTTCACTGGAAGTTTCAAAATGCTGTCTGGTAATTTCAAGTGAAATTTCATCAAAATGGGCATTTTAATTTTTTCTGATTTTTTCTGAATTCTTCTTTGGAAGAGAACAGAATTTTTCTGTTGAAGAATGAATTTTTCTTTGGAAGAGAACAGTTCAACAAAAAAAGGTTCCGCAGCTGTTTGATGCAGGAGGAAGTGAGGCAAGGAGAAACTGAGAAATCCCCATATCCTGAGTGGGGATGACAAGAGCTTCACGTTGCAGTGGGAACTGTGGATCCCAAGGGAATTTGATCCTGGAGAGCAGATGGGTGGAGGCTGATCCTTCTTCTTCACCTTTTTCACCTTCTCGTTCTCCTTCTCGTTCTCCTTCTCCTTCTCCTTCTCCATGGGTTTGGGTGGTTTTGTGTGATTGGATAAAAAGTCCCCATTGCGGGCACGGGTGGTTGGGTATTGGGTTAAAGTAAAAATAATTCAGGTGTCATTTCTCCATTGGACAGTTGATCCTTGAAAGGCCTTGCAGAGAAAGATGGGCTCCATTTTTAGTTTGTGAGAGTGAAGGGCTGCAGAGCTCAGGGTTTGTGGGACTGTGACAGAGATGAGAACTGACAAACATCTGAGTCTGAACATGAAATTCCATCTCAAGTTCTTTCAATCCCAACCCTGACCAAGGCGGAAAAGAAGATAAAGAACCAACAGAAAATTTGGGACTTGTCTGGGGTGCTCTTTTCCCTCTGTCTGTAACTCATGGAACATCACAGGTCACAGATGGGATCATTTTCACTGAGCCCTTCACAGCCACCTCAGAAGCTGCTCTCAGGAACTCTTTGGTCTTTCAGTTGTGCATAAATCTCTGCACCCACCACACCACAACCCGTTCCACTGCACACACCCAACCAGGAGCTGGAAAATCCCAGAATGGGTCCAGTTGGAAGGGATCTTAAAAATCTTCCTGTTCCAACCCCCTGCCATGGGCAGGGACACTTTTCACTATCCCAGGTAGATCCAACCTAGCCTTGAACACCTGCAGGGATGGGGCAGCCACAGCTTCTCTGGGAATTCATTCCCTCCTGGCCAGTTCTCCATGAGAATAGAGTGGGTTCCTGTGGGAAGGGAGTGTTACCCTGATTTTTAAAAGTGTTTTCTTTTATAGCTCTTTTGAATGTTTTAAAGTTCTCATAAAACTTTTTCAGCCTTCTAATAATGTTTACATATCTCTACTAGAATTCTCACACACTGTTCATGTGAATAATAATTGTTTAACATTCTTCTCTGTGAGAAGAAAGAATTGATAAATTGTTCGTTTGACCAGTGTGGTTGGAGAAGTGACAATTTCATCCTCCAATCCACTGTCACTTTTAGGATTCTATATATTAAAAAATCAGAAATAAAATTAACTCTTTTTCTCTCTTAAACTCACCAAGCTTCTGTATACTCATTTAGTGTCCAATAACAACATCTGGAGCAAAAATATGTCAACATTATTAGAAAGGTGAAGAAGTTTTATGAGAACTTTAAAACTTTTGAAATAACTATAAAAGAAAACTTAACACTTTTAAAAATCAAAGTAACAAGGAATCCTCACACCAGGGGTTTTTTTGACCATCCTGAGGGAGGTGGGTGTGCAGGAGGTGCCCCAGCTGCCAAAGTGCAGTGGGGCTGTGCAGGTTTGAAAAGGCAAAGCCCATCACTCACTGCAGACACCTCCGCACCGTGTTTAATGCTGTGACCTTTTGCATTATTGAATATGCTCATTGCTGTAAAAAGGATTGATTTTCCTCCCAGGCAGTGATGGATGGAAAGATCTGATGCAGGGGGAAGAGCTGCTTAATAACCCGGGTCACAAATATTCTCAAAGGCATTTTCCTTTCTTGCCCACATGCCCAAGTGTGCCTAAAGCAGCAGGAGGTGCCATAATGAACCAGCTGAAGCCCATAATTCCTCAGCACATCAATGGATTTGGGGGCTACACAGCTGACCAGCCACCAAAGCATGACTTAATTTGCAATCATTAATTTATTAAGCACTTCAATTTTTAAGCCAGTCTTAAAAGGCAACGGGGTCTCCGCAAAACTGAGCAGTGAATTTTAACGACTCAAGACTGTCAGAACATAACTGAGAGCAGTTATGCCTTACCTTTAAAATCTTTATGTGATAAAACTCTTTGATCAGAGCCCACTGTTGCTGTTTCTAGGCTTTTCTGGACAAAAACTTCTTGAGTTGAACAAAATATTTCATTTTCAGGATGTTTTCTTTTTTACTTTTATCGAGATTGAGGCTGACAGGGAAGTATCAGTTTGAACGAAAATTGCAGCGTTTCATGTTTGTTTTTCTTAAAGACAAGTTTGGATTTTTCTGTTTGTGACTGAAACACCAGAAATCCCAGAATGGTTTGGGTTTGATGGGACCTTAATAATCATCTGATTCCAGTCCCCTGCCATGGGCAGGGACAATTTCCACTATCCAAAATTAGTCCAAGCTCTGTCCAACCTGACCTTGGACATTTCCAGGAATGGGGAGATACAGTCATGCAAATCTGCAGTAAAAAGCAATTTTAGGTCTTTTTTTGAGGCTGATGTGTCTCAATCATTAGAAAAGTTAATTACCTTAAGATAAGGGAAACAACACCACATTTCTATCCCCAGCACACTTCCTTCCTGCTTTGGAAGGCACTGGTGGTATCAGGTTATCGTAGCTCTCCCACAACCCTATCAGAAACTTGTAAATTGAAAGTTTATTCAGTCAGATTGCTGATAACTAGGGAAAAATAAAAGGTTTTCTAAATTCTATTGATGTTTGATTTCTATCCAGAGAGCCTCCAGGGAGAAAAATTTGATTTGGGGTTGTTGGCGGGGAGTTTTTGAATGCTGTGCTAATTTAGTGCTGTGAAACAGCTGAGCAGCACCCAGAACCCTCAATCACAGGATGGTGAAGTGCCAGAGATGCTGGTGGGCAGGGACATTAAATCACAGAGTGCCCCAGGTTTGCCAAGCCACAGGGGTGTGGCTGGAAGGGGCATTAAATCAGGGAGATGTGGCTGGAAGGGACAAGGAGTGCCAGCTCTGGCTCTGGGCAGAACTGACACCAGCACTGGGCACATCAGCCCTGCCCAGCCACGATGGGCCAGGCTGGGCTTGGAGAAACCCCAGCCTGGGGGAGCTGTCCCAGAGCTTCACTTCCCCCCTGGTGGAATTTATATCCAACATCCAGCCTGGACCTGCCAACTGCAGTCACAGAATCACAGAACCACAAAGAGATTTCTAAGGTCCAACCTTAAGCCAGCACTGCCATGTTCACCACCCAACCCTGTCCTCAGGTGCCACATCCACACAGCTTTGAGCATAATTCTGTCTCTCAGGAGAAGCACAGAGAGAAGAAGAGAAAACAATCTTTATCTCTGCTCCTTTGTTCTCCCCATGTGGAATGTGGGATGGAGATTGTTTACCTGAAGGGATTGCTGCGTTGGATTCTGCTGAATCCAATTTTCTGGTTGTTTGGGTTCAGTGACCAATGGGATCCAGCTGTGGCTCAGGGTCTCAGCAGAGAGTCACAGGTTTGTAGTTAGTTGTAGACAGGTAAGTAAGAAGTAAGTATGCAGAAATGGATAGTATCTCTTTAAATAGTATATTAATGCAATATAGTATAGTTTTAATAAAGCTATCCTTCAACCTTCTTATCTGGAGCCAGACATCATCATTTCTTCCCAATCAGGGTTGCCTTTTTTACAGTACTGTTCCAATGCCTGAAAACCCTTTCCATGAAGAAATTTCCCCTACTGTCCAACCTAAATCTCCCTGACACCACTTGAGGCCATTCCCTCTCATGCTGCCCCTGTTCCCCGGTGGCAGAGCCTGAACTGGCTCTCCTCTCCTGTCAGGGAGTTATGCAGAGCCACAAAATCCTCCCTGAGCCTCCTTTTCTCCAGGCTGAGCCCCTTTCCATCTCCCTCAGCTGCTCCAGCCCCTTCCCCAACCCTATTCCCTTCCCTGGACATGCTCCAGCCCCTCAATGTCCTTTTTCCCAAAACTGACCCCAGGATTGGAGGTGCCCCAGCAATCCTTCATTCTTTGCCAGTGAAGGTGTGGTAGCTCAGCACTCTCCATGCAATGATCAGGAAGAGATTTAAAACAAACAAACAAACAAAAAACCCAAAACAAAAACAAAAACAAACAAAAAAAAAACCCAAAAAAAACCCCAAAAAACCCCAAAAAAAAACACTACAGGGAAAGAAATTGCTGGAAGAAATCCCTAAAACTGTGGCTGGGATTTTTTTTCCTGATCTCAGGTGATACTAGAAGTTGGCAACCTCTTGTAGATGCTAACAGGACTCTCCTCCTCTTCACTCACTCCTCAACAGCAGCAAATTTGCTGTGGGATGAAGCTGGGGAAAATCCACCCTGTTTGCCTGTTCCTGGCACTCTGTACCACCTCCTCTTGCCAAGGCAGGGGCTGCAAGGGCAGCATCACCCCTTGCCCATTTATCAGCAGGTTCGGAACCAAGGCTTTGCCTCAAGTCCCGTTCCAAAACTCAACTTTCCAGGCAGTTTTTGCAGCTGGATTAAGGGCCAGGAATGTATGGATGTGTGCCTCAGAAACCCTCCAGTCCCTTCCTGAATCCCTCAGGCTGAGAACAAAACCCCAGGGCTCAGACCAGGAGCGCCACTATTCAGCACAAAGAGCGAGGCTTTGCTCCTTAAAGACAAACAAAACCAAAAAAAATAAAAGCTGCAGTGATTTTTTGCTTCTGACAAACAGGTTCCAGCCCTGCCAGTTAAGCAGATTTGCAGCCCTGAAGTCTCCAGGGTGTTTGATCTCCATTTCAAGAATCCTAGGACAAAATCTGCCAGGAAAAGTGTAGCATTTTTAGGAGCATGTAGGAAATTTGGCAGGTTCCCCTCAGCTTCCTTCCCAGCCTTGTGCACTGGTGCCTCCCAGTGCCTGGAAAAGGGAGAAGCAGAAAGCTCAGAGGAATTGAAGATCGTTTCAATATTTTTTATTTTAAATCAAAGTATTCCTTGCTATGATAGAATCACAGAATGTGAGAATGGTTTGGATTGGGGGAAACCTTCATGATCATCAAGTTCTGAGGCAGGGACACCTTCCACTAGACCAGGCTGCTTGGAGGCCCATCCAGCCTTGGCCTAGAGCATCTCCAGGGAAGTGTTATTCACAGAATTCACAGAATTCCCAGAATGAGCAGGTGGGAAGAGACTTTCGAGATCATCGAGTCCAACCCAGCCCCAACCCCTCAACTCAGCCCTGGCACCCAGTGTCACCTCCAGGCTTTGTTCAACACCCCCAGGGATGGGGACTCCACCACCTCCCCAGGCAGCCATCCCAGAACTTTATCACCTTTCTGTGGAAAACTTTTTCCTGATATCCAACCTAAACTTCCCTGGGTGCAGCTGGAGGCTGTGAGCTCTGGTTCTGTCAGTGCCTGCAGACAGAGCCCAGCCCCAGCTGAGCACAGCCACCTTTCAGGAGCTGTGGGCAGCGCTGAGGTCAGCCCTGAGTCTCCTTTTCTCCAGGCTGAGCACCCCCAGCTCCCTCAGGGGTTCCTCACAGGGTTTGTGCTCCAGCCCCTCTCCAGCCTCGTTGTCCCCCCTGGACACGTCCCAAGGTCCTTCCCAAGCTGAGGGGCCGGAGCTGGGCACAGCCCTCGAGGTGTGCCCTCAGCAGTGCCCGGCACAGGGGAATGTGTATGTTCTGTGGAGGGGAATGTTATGTACCTGTTAATGCTTGGGGGAAATCAGGAAATCCTGTGTGAGCTCAGGGAACAGCCAAGGAGCCCTGGGAATGAGGGGAACAAAGCTTCTCCCTGCTGGGTTTAGTGTATCAACCACAACGTGCTGCTGCTCCCCACCTGCACCCTCCAGCCACTGAACAAACCAGGAAGAAGCTTGTGAGAGGAGAAAAGTAGCTTTATTAATTAAACATGGGCCAGACACAAAGCAGAAGCTTCAGTACCACCGGCACAGAGCACCATCCCTGGAAGTGCTCAAAAACGTGTGGGTGTGGCACCTGGGGACATGATTTTGTGGTGGAATTGAGGATGTTGGACTCAATCCTTGGAGGGCTTTTCCAGCCTTGTTAATTCTGTGATTGTGCCTCATCAGGGGGATTTTGGCTTCTGAGTCCAAACCAAAAACCCAGCTGCCAGCTCTGGGATGCCTCAAGCACCAGAGGTTCCTGCTCTGGATCACCTGAGTGTTCTTCAGCCCCCACTTCCCTGGGCAGCCAGTTCCAGTGCCTGCCCACCCTTTCTGTAAAAAAAATAACCTTTCCTAAAATCTAACCCAAGTCTCCCCTGGCTGAAGGAGAACTTGGCACAACTTGAGGCCATTTCCTCTGGTCCTGTCCCTTACCTGGCAAAGGTAAGCACTTGTACATAAATCTGGGTCCCACCTAAAGCAGAGACAGCACATGCCAGGGTGAGGGACTGCCCCTGGCCCAGTCCCTGTCCCCTCAGCAGCTGTGGCTGTGCTGCCACATCCTCTGAGCAGCACCCAGGGCACGCTGAACCTCACCAAACACAGGGGCCTCACTGCTGCAGGCCTGGTGGAACATGCACAGGTCTGTTCAGCACCTTCACTGCAGCCTGGTTGGGTTTTTGATCTCATCTAGCACATAAATAGGAATATTCTGGGGCCAACCAGGCCAGGTCTGTGCCCTTTGCTCCCACCCAAAGCCACCACAACAGGATGAGTTGGCAGCTCCCCAGAGAAAGCCTCGTGCTTGCTTTGCCCTCTGGTGGGGACTGAAAAATTTCAAGGCTGAACTTCCTGCCTAATTTGTCTTTTATTTCTCCACAAGAGTCCATGAAATAAGGGATTTGGGATGTTAATTGTGGTGGCTTTGCTTCTTTTTTGCCAAGGTTGGAATTTAATGTGTGAGATGGAATTTCTCGTTGGGACTCAGATGTTTGTCAGTTCCCATCTCTGTCACAGTCCCACAAACCCTGAGCTCTGCAGCCCTTCACTCCCACAAACTAAAAATGGAGCCCATCTCTCTCTGCAAGGCCTTTCAAGGATCAACTGCCCAATGGAGAAATGACACCTGAATTATTTTTACTTTTAACCCAATACCCAACCACCCGTGCCTGCAATGGGGACTTTTTTATCCAATTACACAAAACCGCCCAAACCCATGGAGAAGGAGAAGGAGAAGGAGAAGGAGAAGGAGAAGGAGAAGGAGAAGGAGAAGGAGAAGGAGAAGGAGAAGGAGAAGGAGAAGGAGCCTCCACCCCAAAACCTCCACCTTGCTTTCTATCTATTCCTGCATTCTAACCCCTCAAACTCTGAGTTTCCCACCCTGTGATATCACACACTTCTATTCAAATCCCACACCCACAATCCCAGTTCTGCCATTCCATTTTGGACCTTCTCCACGGCCTCAGGTCAGTGCAGAGTTCTCCTGGGGGTCAGAGCCTGCCAGCACAGAATGTTTAAAACTCTCAGTATTCAGGGTTCCAGCAGTTAATGTCTTCCCCTGCATAATGAAAGGATTAATCTCAGCCTTCCATGCTGTACTGACTGGTGCTTTACCTTTTAATGGTCATTATTTCAAACCTTCCTTACCATTCTTACATCAAAAGACATTTATTCCACCAAAGGGATTTTTAAAGGCATTTTCTGTTTTGCTTACTGTGTACTTTAAGTGGCAGCAGGGAGCAAAGACTTTTTAGGGCTCTTTGTTTGGTGCTGCCATTTCATTACTTTGTAAAGGATTCTTCCAAGGGCTAGAGAAAAGAGAATCACACAATCCCAGAATGGTTTGGGTTGGAAGGGACCTTAAAGCCCATCCCATTCCACGCCCTGCCATGGGCAGGGACACCTCCCACTACCCCAGGCTGCTCCAAGCCCTGTCCTGAGCTTAGGACAAGTGGCCCAGAGCTTTTAAAGCCATGACCACTTGAGAGGGACACTTCACCTGTTCCCACCCCCTGCCTGCCCCTGCTTTTGTGGCCATGGTTTCCTTCTCCCCCTCACAAACAGTTTTTCCACGCAACTGGGTCACCTTTGAAAGTCAGCAGAAGTGGAGTTACTTTGTTAAAAATAAAAACATGTATTTCTTTCACCTCAGGACAGAAATCAGATTGTTTCTCTTTCAGCACCAGGGACCCTCTGATCCTCCCACCTCCTTTTATCAGCATCTTCAAAAGAGAAAGGGAGTTATAATTGCTTTCTCCCCTCACCACAGAAGAAAGGGGGAGGCTTCCCCTCCACTGGCATCCTGAGAAGAAACATCCTTTGAGCAATCATTTATTTACAGAACAAAAATAACATCTGGATTTCAAAGGGCAGAGCAGTTCAGAAGGATGAGGCTCTCTCCTCCTGACTCCCACCCCCTGCTCTGCCTCTCTCCTCATTCCAGGGGCTTCTCCCTCTCTCTGAGCTTTGTTTTGCTGTTGCTACAGAATCCCAGAGCGGTTTGGCTTGGAAGGGACCTTAAAACTCATCCAGTGCCACCCCAGCCATGGGCAGGGACACCTCCCACTGTCCCAGGCTGCTCCAAACCTGGCCTTGGGCACTGCCAGGGATCCAGGGGCAGCCACAGCTGCTCTGGGCATCTGTGCCAGGGCCTCCCCACCATCAGAGTGAGGAATTTTCCTCATATTTAATCTAACCCTGCTCTCTGTCAGTTTGAAGCCTTTAGGTATCCTGTGGAGAAGCAGGGAGCAGAAAAATGTGAAGAAACCAGTAGTTCCACAAGCCTGATTTCTTCCAGCTCTTTGATTTTTGCTTTATTTCAGCAGAATCCTGAGTCCTGTCCCACAAAGCATCTCCCCCACATATCAACTCATCCCATTCCAGTCATGGAAAACCTGAATTTTCTGTCACATTAACCCCTTCATTGCTTTAAAGATGATGAATTGTTGTCTTCAGAGCCAAAGGGGGCTGAAATTCCCCCCAAAAAGTCCACAAGCTCTTAGTAGGGACAGATTAATTAACAGGCCTGTTTGCATTAAGGCTAAAAATGCACCTGCAAACTGCCACATCCCCACTACTCCCTGCCAGGCAGCTGGAAAGGCACCTTTGGGATGTGCCACATCTCCTTTCAGCACTTCAACACACGAGTGTTGCAGGAAAAGCCTCTGAGAGTCCCTGAAAATAAACATCAAGCTTGTTAAAGCCACAAGGAGATTCTATCCCAGCCTCCTGCAATCCCCTGCTTGGATAACTAAATTTCTGTACATGTATTTATAAATGTGTTTATGCACTTCAGCTGATGAATTGGCCACAGAGATCACTGAAGGTGCCTGCAAAAATGAAATGATTAATCAATCTTGTTTCTCCTATAATCAATAAATTCCAAACACTTAATGAAGACAACCATTACAAAAAAAAAAAGCCATTTATTAGATATATGTACATATATACATATACATGCAAAATTATTTTATACACATTTACACAGGTTTAATTATTAATACAGTGCAAAAATGTCTAAAAAGGTACCAGCCCACCTTCTACAAACTCAACAGATCTTTGGGAGAAAAGGGAAAAAAACAAAACAAAACAGAGAATTACCAGCTTCATAAAGTGACTAAGCACTGACTAAGCAAATCTGGAAATTATTGAAGTTTATTCTTTGCCACTTTGCTTGTGCTGAGCTGCTGGGTGAGAAGAGTTTCCAAAAGACTTATCTTGCAAAGTGACAGGATGAAGAAGATGCAATTCAAACCACATTAACCAGTTTAAAGCTGAAAAAAGGGATGGATTTCTCTTTGGGGATTTGATTCAATACAGGAAAAAATCCACATTGTGAGTCAGATTTTATCTTCTCAAACTGCAAGGCATTCTTTTTAATCAAATCTTAAAGCACTGAGATCAATGTAAATTATTCTATTCCTCTTGCTGTCTTGCCAGGAGAAAATGTTTAACTGTATAAATACTGTGTGGATATGGGATAAGTACCAAATTAAAACTAAAAATAGGTCAAATTCAGTGTGCTGTGCCTCACCCTGGAACCCCAACCCAAAGCTATGAAGTAAACACAGACTAATCCATGTAGATTCCTTAATATGGTTTACACCTACTACAGGAAAACAGAAGGTTGCAAAGGGATTAAGACCAACACCAAAACAGAGCTTTGTCACTGGGCAGAAACCACCTGAAGATTCAGCCACATTCCCCAAAAATCCACAGAGCAAAAAAAAAAAAAAGTTCAGGCAAAGGCAGAATTGAACCAACTGATTTGGTTTGATTCTGCTGGAATGTTTTTAGGATAAGCAATTTTAAAAAAAGCTGAATTTAACCTTTCTCCACTCTGTTGATTGCACAATTCTCCAGCCAGCCTGTGCTAGCACTGCTTTGCAGAGCTGTGCCTGCCATCCCCTGGCTCAGGGATGGATGTGTTTGGTGCTGGGGCAGCATCAGCAATGTCCCAGCTTTTCCCATCAGCTCTGAGGAATGCCCTCTGGAAATGCTCTGTGTGCCTCAGGCCAAGCCCAGGAGAAACAGGAAAAGCCCTTTTGGACTTTTGAACCAAAGTGAGGATAAAAAGGCAGGAGGAGGGAGTTGGCTCCTGTCCTCAAGTCCTTTTCATGAAGATTTGTCTGTCTGTAGTACAAACAATTTATCCTTTCCCCCACAGGAAGCCAGTGGGTTGATATCCAATTTATCCTCCTGGAAAACACCACCAGTCACCAGATCCATTATCCTTAAAGTGTTAAGTTTCTAGTGTCAGATTTTTGGGGAGGGTTCTTTTTTCAGATTTTTTTTTTAATCCAAACTGGTGGCTGAGTTCCCTGCAGTCTCCAGAAGTAATTTACCAGGGAAAACTGGGAGTGAACAGTATGAAAATTAAGAGCAGCACAAAACCTCTCACATCTGTGGGGTCATCTTGGTGTCTCAGGGGCAGTGGTTGAATTGTGGCTTCATTTCTCCACTTGCACTCTGATGGAAAACTGGGATAATGACAGACAAATAACTTTAATCCCCTCCCTCATTACAGGAAACCTTTCCCTTATGGCACACAGCTCCAGCTGTGTCCTTAAATGCCTGGCTAAAATATTCCTCCATCATTCCTACCAGACTGTCCCTCACGGTTTGGAGGTTTTTATCATGTTGCTCTTACAGTAAATGCAGAGAAAAAGAAATCCCTACATTTCCTCCTGGGAAAAGCTCTGGCACTGTCTCCTGATGTCCTGGAAACTGCCCAGCTTGTACCCATGGATGCTGCTGCTGCAGTCAGCTGCATCCAGAAGTGCTTCCAAGGTCCAGCACCACAAATTTCTGGTCTGATCCTCACGTTTGCATCCCGAGATTCCAGGGAAACTCACTGAGATAAAAGAAAGGAATTTTGTCAAGTGCTCCTGCAAAAAAAATGACAACTCTGCTACATCTGTTAATCTCTTTGCAACCAGAGGTAGAGACTATGGGAGAGGAAAATGAAATCTTTGGTGAAAGAAATGGGGATAACCAGAAAGAAAAAAAAACAAAAAAGGAAATTTTAGGACTGTAATTCCACAATAACTTACCCACACTTCTCTACATCTCAGATTGAATCTCTACAACCCCTTAAGGACAGCTGCATCAAACTGCTATGCACTTTTCTAACAGCCAGCCTAAATTATTCATCTGTGCCCTAAAATGCCCCTGTGCACCTGGATCCATGAGAGAGCAGAACAGCCAGGGCAGCAGAGGTTGGGAATTCCAGTCCCCTACTCCAAAGTGCACACCCAGAAACTCACCTGAGTGTAAGAATTCACCTCCATTACCCACAGGTGTTTTACAGAACAAAGAGAACCTGCTCTTGCTTTCCATTCCTGGAAATGGCTTTCTACTCACCAGCTACTCATTTTATTAAAAAAAGGTGAAGGAGTCAGTGGCCTGTCACAAATAGGCTTGGAAGATTTATTATCCACACAGGCCAAGCAAAGATGGAATTGCCCTTATCCTAAAAGTGACCTTAGCCAAGGAAACAAAGGCCACAGGAGATGACAGATCACTTACACCCACGTGGATTATTTTTTGCTGCCCCAAGCATATTTGCAATTAACCCATGAGCACACACTAAACTGCAATGTGCTGTTCAGCCAAGGAGATATTTATAGACTTCGTGGTTTATAAAAGAGCCACACAGCCTTTCCCTGTCCTTCCAAACCTAGAAAAATGATCCTGAAGCTCACCCTCAGCATTTTCCTCACTGACACTGCACTCACCTAATTACAGCCAACAACTCCTTCACTCACATTTACCAAGACAATCTAGAGACAAAAATGTTGCCCATCACTTTACCTTTGTTTTACTACACAATTTTGAGTATTTGCAGCAGCAGGGCAAGACTGACCTGCCAAGCTGTCCCAGAGCCAGTGAGACAAATGGCAAAATGCTGTCTGGATAGTGGCAGCCAAGGAGGAAAAGCCTGCTGATGATAAGAACTTCCACCTGTGGTGACACCTGACAAGCTCCACCATGCCCCATGTGAAATCCAGCTGCACCCCTCGCCGTGTGCTGGACATAATTACAGGATCCTACTTATCCCAAGTTGCTTGGAACTGTTCTCCTTGCAATAACCATTGCCATGGATGACTAAAAAACACTCTGAGCTGTTTTTGGCTGGGTGAATACAAAAAAAGAGTTGTAAAAACAGAGTAGCAAACCCCAAGTTTTGTTTTGTTTTGTTTTTTTTCACACGCCACAGTCAGGCTGCTTCTCCAGGAGCTGCCTTGCCAGGATCTGGTAAGAGGAAAGAGAAGCCACTCCTATGTGGAAGGAGATTTGCCAGAGGTTCCTCAATCCATACAAGTAGATGTTGCATGAGCAGACACAGAAAAGGAGCAGAAATGTCTTCACCTTCCTGGCTGAGCTGTAGAAGAGGTACAGGTAACACTGCAAAAGGAGCAGAGAGGGAGAGTTAGCACTGAACTCTGCTCCAAACCAGGGATCCAGCTGGGAATTGCTGCCTGGGACCCATCTACTGAGCATGGGAAGGGCAAAACCCTCCCAGGAGAACATGAAAAGCTCCCAGTGCTGACAGAGGAGTCAGTTTTTCCCCCTCAGGCGGTGACAGATCAGCCTTTGTCAGCTCAGGTCACAATTTCCAGCTGTGCTGATGCCACAGGCAGAGGTCAGCACGTGGAAAGCACTGCAGGTTGTGCACAGGCACTTTGGGAAGAAGCTGCTATGAAACAAAAGGAGAATTCTTCTTTATCCAGCTTCCCTGGCTTCAGGTACTGTCAGGGAAAGAGGCAGCACACAGCCTTTCTTTGTGAAAAACAGCTTGCATCAGGTACTTAAATCTAAATTCATCTCTTAGATCTAAATTCATCTATTAGATTGAAATAGATCTATTAGATCTAAACCCATCTATTAGATTGAAATAAATCTATTAAATCTAAATAAATCTATTCACCCCAAAGCTCTGCCATGAGCAAAGGTGCAAGGCAGGTGAAAAACACTAAATTGTATCATAATACAACAAATAATCCCATAAATACATCAAAATCTGCAGATAGTGGTGCCCAAAGCATGATCCAAGTACAACAAAGGTAATGTAGGCATCATTTATTCCTAGAAACAAAACTGCAGCACCCTTCTGCAATGCCAGGCTAAAAGTTGAAGATTTCCCAGTATATATTGCCCTCAAGTTAAAGGTTGTGGGATTTTTTTAGGAATTCAAGGAGCCTTTCAAGTAAAATCAATTTCGAAGATGTTGTGTTTTCCTCATTCAAGCTGCTCTGTGTAAGGTCAGAGAAAATAACCCTAATATGGAAAAACACCTAAGGAACCACCAGGATTCAATGTGATTTTTCATGTAAATTACAGCATTTTCAATGATGTTGCTGTCCAATATTTGCTCAGTCCTCAAGGTGGCTGTGCTGCAAAAGCCCCACTAAGTCTGACACCGACCGGAAGATGTGTCCATATCTTTGGAAAGAAACCATCTTTGGGATGGCATTTATCCCTCCCACCCAGCCCCCTCTGACTTGTCAGATCATGGAAGCACTGAAAAAGCCTGCAAATACAATTTTCCAAGGGTCAAAATGTGCCTTGAGCTGCTTTTGTGCCACTTCACTGGCATAAATCAGTGGAATCACCTAGGCAGGATATTAAAAACCTCTTCTCAGCTAAAAATGACTCCTGTCTTGTGAATTATAACAGCAAAATAATCAGCAAACGTTTTTATTTGCAGTTAACATACCTGAAAAACACAGGCTAGAAAAGGTATAAAAAAAGCTATCACATTTCCAAAGCCTTCATGGTCCTCCTGTTGGGATTAAAAGAAGTGACAAGTACGTCAGGCACAGCTTTTAGCAAGTGCTGCTTGATATTTGAGAACATTATAAATATAGTCAAGAACCTCTCATCCCAGTTTATGTTGATTGACTGTAACAGTGTTAAACACCAAGATCAATATCACCAAGAACTGAGGCTTATGTGACAGTTCCTGCTAAATAAAACTGTGTCAGGATACAATCAGGATACTTTTCCCCCCTTTTTTAAAGTTGTTTACAGTATCATGCTTATTTAAAAAAAAAATATGCAATAGGATCTAAAATAAAATGCAAGAATGGAGAAAAAAAAATCCAGGCAGCCTGGTAAGAATAAAATACTTTCCAAAATTTAAACTTCTCTACCACAGAATAAAATGCAGAATATTGTGAGGCATACAGCAAAATACACCAGGTGTAGCAGGTGAGCAACCAGCTGCACATTCCCTGGAGAGACAAAACTCTTCTTGTGGAAAGATGTGTGCTCAGCTCAGGGGCAGAACAGCCACCCTTGAACTGGGTACCCAAAAACTCTCTGCCTTTCACTCATTCTCAGTGTGGGAGCAATCAGGGTTACCTGAAAGGAATATTCTGCCAGGTGAACTCCTCGGATGAGGTTCAGAGCTCCACACATGATGTTCAGAACAAGTGACAGAATCCCCAGGGGGGTCACAGGCTGCATTCTGTAAGTAGGGACTTGAAATGAAATGAAAACCAGACATTAGTGAAAGTTTGCACTTTGACTTTCAATCTTTTAATAGAAAACATCACAATTATCTTGTGTGGGTTTTAAGCACTTTCAAAACCTTTCATGCTTGTTTGATTGATTATGAACAGAAACCCCCTTTTTTGTTGTTGCATTGCAGTATTCAGTTCTTCACACATCCAGAAATCATCAAGAGCTCTGAAGCATTTTTAAACAGGTCAGCAACAGATTTTTCTTGACCTATTTGGCATCAATGTCTTCTGCTATGGTGCACGTAGATAATTCTTTGTTTATTCCAGCAGATGAGGATGCTCAGCACTCCTCACAGGTCAGCAGAAAAGCCAGAGGCTTTCACCACCCAAAGGTCTGGGGAAGGGCTTAGATTTCAGCCACCCATCAGAGCAAGGCAGCAATTCATCTCCTCCTTAATCAGCAATTAAACATTTCTTCCCACTGGCAGCTTGAGGGTTCAGGCTCCCCCCATTTCACAGGTAGTGAATTCTCTGCCTCCTTCCTTTCTCACCTTCTCTGCTGCTGCATAACACCCACACTGCTGAACAGCAATTCTGCAGTATAATCTCATTGATACATCCCTAATTAAGGTCAAAGCAATTATCATAAATGTGTGTTTAGCTTTGGAATCTGCTGCCTTTAATTCAGGCTTGGCCAAGAGCACACCTCCAGTTTTCCTGCACTTGTTCAACAACAGATTCCACACCTTGATCCTCACCCACATTTCATCCCTGCCCTTGGATCTCCACAAGTAGGACACTCAGTTTAATATAAAATGATAATTTGCAGCTCAGATATCAAATCCAGATCTTCTCCTGTACCCAAGACACAGGAGAGAATGAATGAGCCCTCAAAAAAACCATCCAGCCCTCAGGATCTTCTCCCTGGTGCATCCAGATCCTGCTTATTACAGATAAACTCACCTCTGGCTTCCTCTAGAGGGACAGCTGAAACACCACAACAGCCAGCACATGGTTTCAGAGAGGAAAACACCTCTGCCTTCTCCTTCAAGCCAGATTTTGATAGATGGATGTAAAAAACTCTGGTGTCAAATTAATAGAGGGATGTAAAGCACCTTTCATCCATGTCTCTGTAATTAATTTGTCTGGCACGCTCTCACACACCCATAATTTCAGCTCCAAAGGAACTGGATCAACTCAATTTGATGTGTGTCACTTCAGGGAGCATTACTGGGTATTACAGCCAGAATGGTGTAACTCTGTCACTCCATGGCAATTTGGCTTTCCTTTTGCTACACAGTGACATTTACAAAGAACTTGCAGCAGCAACTTTATTCATTCACTGACCCCAGAATTCAGTTTCCTTCTATTTTTCCCTGCTATTCTTACTTCCTGCTTTTGATTAATTAAATAATGTTTCAGCTATATATATGTGTGTAATTCTCCCTCAGATATTTCCTAATAAAGACTGTTCCTCAAATTCTAAGGTTTACTTCAGAGGCATAAATGTGTCTCAAACAAATTATAATTATCCAATACAAATGTCATTCATTGAGCAGAATCCTGCAAACTACACGTGCCAAGAGTTCCCAGTCCTTAGGGAAGAACTATGTAGGTCTCAATATATTGCTTCTGCAGCATGAAATATTATGTAAAAGTTACATTTTTTTAGTCCAGGAGGATAAAAAGAATTGCTGTCACAGATGCAGGGGAGATTAAAACATCCAGTTGCTCAGGGTTCAAATTCTGTGAAAACTGATCTTGAAATGGTTTGCTGCAGAGATTTATTTGTGCTGTTAAATTCGGAGGTTTAACTCACAAACTGAAATTGCACAGAGAAGTGAGATGGGTCCTGCTAAGGGAAAACTATTTCACTTCCTTGGGTGAAGTCAGTCATATTTTTATGAAGAGAATTTCATACTGGAATGGCCTATTACATAAGATAAGGGAAAATAAGAGAAAAAATACTCAGTCCAAGACAGCACCACTCTGCACAAGCACAAATAAACACTAATTAGGCCTCACAATGATCTGACTCTTCAAGCACAGAAGTTGTGCACTTCAGGGCACAAGACCCACAGAGAAACGTTCTGGGAGCTGTGGGTGACGCACCAGCAGGCTTGAACATGTGCAGAATAATTCCAAACACAGTGAAGAAATTGAAACTTCTGCCCACAAAAGCTTTTCTGGCAGAGGCCTGTGGCCATTTCACTGGAAGGAGACACCAGAGCGTGCAGCAGCTTGGATCTGCCTCCTGCAGGCACAGCACAAGGCTGGACACTGAGTCACTCCTCCCAGCTCTGCAGGAGAAATGAAATCACACTCCACCAGCCTCAACTGGAATACAAGCACACAAAAGGCAGAGAGAGAGACACAGCTTCAACAACAGCCCCTTGAAAAGGCCTCTGAAGGACTCCCTGCGTGCCTGAGGAAGATGAAGAGCACTCAAGGAGATGAAGAGCAGCTCCAAGGGGAGCTGCAGGATTCACCAGCTCCCTCACAAGACAGTGGCACAAGTTGTTCTGCTGTGATGTGCAAACCCCCCCTGCCCACAGAGAGCTCCTGAAGCCCCTGTGCCCTGCACACAGCCCTTGTCCCCTGCAGCAGCACCAGCTGTGCCCACATTGGCACCAGCCAGGCTCTGAGCAGCAGCCAGGGCTGTGTGCGTGCTCATCAAGGTACCAGGGAAGGGCTTTTGTAGCCAGCGTTGGGCTGGGTTAACAAAAGGAAAGAACAAACAGCAGAAAGAATGGAAGTAAGAAGGCAAAAATCTCTTGTTCTCATGAATACTAGCAAGGACAAAGCTGCCCTGACTTTCCTGGCCTTTTTCACAGCAAACTGAAGAGCCAGAGGATGAGCTCAGCCAGCTCCAAAGAGGCCAGGAGCAGCTCCAGCCATGTGAGGAAGGGATGTTTGGATCATCCCTGGATCAATCTACCTGCACCAGGGAGTGCAGTCACAATTCAATCCTGCTCTCCTGCAGCCACAGCACTTCCAACAGCCTCTTGCAGAGCAGAGCCATCACATAAATAACATTACTATGGAACAAACACTATGCACACAGCTAAACTTAGAGCAGCAAAGTGGGATTCAGCTGGGAGGGGATGATGAGAGGAGAGAGACACAAGCCAGGAAAGCTGACTCCAGTGGAGGCAAACAGATGATCATAAACATGATCCTTAAAATAAAGGCAGAACAATCTGCGAGAGTATTTGGGTTAGACCAGAGAGAACAGCCAGAAATAAAAAGCCAGATGGAAAGTAAAGGAAAGCAATTAGGAATAAGAGGGAAGTGAAAATATATTTCTGATCTGTGGACACAGACTAGATCACAAATATTTACTGGCACTGAAGCTGTTCAAAATTTAAAGAAAAAGTGCAAAGAATTTCTAAGTCCTGTCATAACATGAAAATATTTAACCTTCAGGCATAGTTCTGAGGAGCACTCACAAATCTGACTGGCAAATAAAGTGGTTTCCAGTCTATTTTTAATTCCTCCTGGCCAGTGCCCTTCCATACTCTAATTTAAAATACCTATGTCAAATTAGATTGCAGTTCATCTATCACAAACAGTAAGATTGAGCAACTGGAACTTAATTTTATTAGTGTTTCATAAGCCAAGAACAACAACAAGAAAGAAAAAGAAAAAGAAATACAAGCTCATGGCACTCCAGCTACATTTAAACCACCATGCTAATAGGATTAAAATAGAGAATGGTTTAGTGGTGGACTTGGCAGGGTTTGGTTTCTGATAGGACTCAATAATCTGAAAGGTTTTCTCCAACCTAAATAATTCTGTGATTTCCTTTGTGGAGGGGGTAGGCAGGACCTTGACTGTGCAACTGAAACACAAGTAAGAGGTACCATTTTATAAAGAATTAGAGCTTGGTACTGCAAAAGCAGGTAAAACGTCAGGTTTTGTTATAAAAAAGGCCTCTGTGTTATTTACACAGATACACAATGCCTCTTTCAGAACTTTAGTCGAATGGATTAAATTTTTAAAAAAATAAGGTAAAAGGAAAGAGCAAAGAGGGGAGAACAGCTCAAGCCAGACAATGTGGGAACAAGAGGTTACCCTCAGCTCGGATTTTTCTCATCATCTTTTCCCTCAAGGCTGAACAAACTCATTCAGGCTGTAACTACAGATCTTTCATTATGAGTTTGCAACAAGCAATGAATCACTGGAGCTTCTTTAGAAATTTGAACAAACAAGGATTTGAAGAGAAGAGAATTCCACATGGAAAATACCAAGCCCAGCCTATATTTTCCATACAGAGAGGAAGCTGTAAGGCTGGAAAAAGACTCCACAGCAGTCTCCAAAGCTCTGCTGCATACCTGCTGCAATGTAAAGCCCATATGTTGTTTACTATGATGGAAAAAGCCTTTTTTTGGTTTCACACACACAAATAAACATTTCTTGGTACACAAGGAACCCCCACGTGTTTTTCTGCCACGCGCTGTGGGCCATAATTTGTGACCAAAAAATTAAGCACAGCAGATTTGTCCATCAATATACATCTGACTGCCAAACAAAACTGACTTCTGAGGTAGAAAAAAGAAAATAGCAGCCTCAGTATTGGCTCCTGGGGTTGCTGCTGCAAAAAAAACTTTAGAAATGCTAAGAGAATTGAAAGTGCCAGCTAAATAAGCAAAGCAGTGCTACAGCCTAAGCACTGAGTGAGCTGCTAACAAATGCTAATAACACCAAGCATGTAACACCATAAAAGCAAGCAGCAACAGACTTTTCACTGCTTGCCCATGGACATAACTGCCAAGACTTTGCAAAGATGTGCTGCTTCAACCTTTCTTCACACTCAGCGTCTATCCACATCCAGAGGCTGAAGTAAAGGGCTTAAAAGTTGAGAAGAACTCAGATGTCAATGAACTTTTCAGACAATGGGGCTGACAAGATGGGTTTCATCTTTTGCCAAACAGATTTTGTAGGTTGTAATCATTGTTTTTATCGTTTTACTCATGTTTCCCTGTTAAGTATCTACAAAAAATCATTGGGGAAGAATTCATAGTAGGAAAAAACAGGGGAGGTTGCAGCATTTCTACTGTTATAGATACATATTCCAATATTGGCCTTTTGCAAATTAAAATAGATTTTATGCGTGTAATGTTAAAGTAACTTTGTTATCATGATAGTTTTTATTTCTGTTGTTAATTAAGCTTAGTGAAATAGCTGATATCAGTGTGCTTGTGTTAAAATGCCTGCTGGGATGGGATAACATCCAATAAACACAGGATGAGGACACCTGTACAGATGTGCCAACCAGCAGCACTCACTGACTGAAGGCCAAGGCCCAAAAACAGGAGGGAATGATAAAAAAGGACTAAAACCACAACCAAGGAATACACTTGCTCTAAAAAGGTGAACCCAAGAAGAAGCCAGGCTAAAAATTCTTGGAACGTGTAAACTAGTTGGAGGAAAAAGTTTACTATGCATAAGATCTATGAATATTGTGAAAAATGCATATTTTATGATTGGCTTTTCGCAAATATTACAATGAATATTACATGTGTAATGTTAGAAAGTTATGCTGTATTAATTCTCTTACGTAGTGTGTTAAATGTAGTTTTAGGTTACAACATAATGTTAAAATAGAGACTGTGTATGTGGGGGAAGTTTTCCCTTTTAGGAGTGAGATACTCGCTTTGAGGAACACCTGAATCTTCCAAAGGAGAGGAATTTATGACTTCTTCTCAGTAGAAGCAAATTTCTTCAAGGCCTGGTTCAGCCTTGAAGAAGTCAAAGGGGGGATTAGAGGAAACAGTTGACATACAACAGACCAAGTTTCTTGTTTAGAATAGAATGTATGCATAACCATGAAGGATGTATGAATATGCAACAAGTGTATTGTTTTAAGGGTGATTCCTTTGTTCACAAATTATGCTTTTCATGACTCAGTGTCCAAGAGCATCCAGACGTCCGTAATTCTTTGCTTTTTATCGTCTTGTAATTGTCCTAACTCTAAACTTCATTACTCTAATTGTATTATTATTTTTATAACCATTTAATTATTATTAAACTTTTAAAATTTTTAAAAACCAAGCGATTGGCGTTTTTCCCAAATATGCAGCAGGCTGATGTAATTCAAAGGTATTTAAGGGATATCCCCAAAGATAAGAGTGTGCTGTTGGTCCAGTGCCAAGAGCACCTGGTTGCAATAATATTTACTCTGTGGTCCTTGTCTCCTATTGTCCTCCATGAAACTTTTTACATTCTCACAGGAGCGCGTTTTTCACATCTACCACCTGGCAACAACAACACGCTGGGAGAGGATGAGGAAATCTCCCATCACCTGGTGAAGGAGCAACTTACCAACCTCCACACGGCCTCCTGCATGCTCCCCATTGCTCAGCCCATTCAGCAGCTCCGTGGCCTCCAGCTGCAGCTGCACTGGGGGCTGCAGCTGCAGCTCCTCCTCCACCCTCTCCCAGCTGGCCTTGGCCCGGGAGCCAGGGCTGCTGTTGAAATGGTGTTTCACCTTCTGGATGGTGTTGTCTGAAACAACAGGAGAAGAAAAGCTGCTCAAGTCACCTCTGAAAGACTGCTTAATTAGTCCTTAGTGTTGTTAAGACCTTAATTGTGGTGATATTTTTATCGTATCACGGCGTTCTCTTTGATTTAATTTCGCTGTTTCGTTTCTTACTGGATTCAGGCATGAAATTCTACTGCTGGTTAAGGAACAAAAATAGTTCTTTTAGGTATTTTACAGCACAGAAGGGTTTGGGATGGAGGGGACCTAAAGGATCATCCAGTGCCACCTTCCATTATCCCAGGTGCTCCAAGCCCTGTCCAAACTGGCCTTGGGCACTTCCAGGGATCCAGGGGCAGCCACAGCTTCTCTGGGCACCCTGTGCCTCCCCACCCTCACAGGACAGAATTTCTTCTAATATCTACTCTAAAAAATAATAAAAATAATCTATAACTATCAAACAAAACATTAAAATCTTGAGCATCAAGCGCATCTTAGATCCAAACACAGGAAAGAAGATGATTAAATAAATAAATAAACAAATAACCACATAGCGATATTAGGCACTCAGTAACTTCATAAATAGTAAAAATTATTTTTAACATGTATTTTTTTCTTTGAAAAATAAGCTCTATGCAATTAAAAGAGAAATTCCCCAGCTTCAATTCCCCTAGTCAAGTTAAAAAAAAAAAAAGGAGCAATGTGGTTCTCAATGTGAAATTACATTCTGCCTGTAATGTGCCCTGCAGGGAATCCACCCAAAATCCAAGATTGCTCTAGAAGGAGCTTTCCTAATGGACTTCTCAAGTTTTTAAGACTGAGTTTAACACTGTTACAGAAATCTGGACTGAAAAGTGCAAACACACTGCAGGATATTATTCTTTCCCAGAAAAGTTTCTCACTGCAAGGGAATTGTGTCTTTCAAAGGTGTGAGGTTCAGCAGAGCAGATGCTACTTGGCAAGAAAACCAATTATTTCAGGTTAAAAAAGAACCACTGGGCATGATTCTGAAGTATTCTGACTCCAAGTCATGCCAGAAATAAAGCTGCCCATAATAATTTATTCTGTCTCCCTTTTTTCCTGTAGTCATCTGTCCCCACTTGTCAGATTTTTTAATTAAGTTAGAAGGCGTCCAAGATATCAATTTCTTTTTTCTTCTCTGTTTGTTCATCAATCACCAAAGCATTTCTGTTCATAATAGATGAACTCTCAGGAACTTCAAACCAAATACTTCAATTAGGTCAATTTTCAATTGCAATTTATTTCATATAACATTTCAATTATAGATTTCAATTTAGGGCATTGAGATCTCCCCCTCCTCCTCCACATGCAGGCAAAGGCACACCCAGAGTCACTTTTATCATCAGCCTTTAGCCAGGAGATGTTGTTTAACACCACCAATTTGGCAGAGAGAGGGTTTTTACTATTAGAGAGCAAAGTTACAAACCAAATTCAATAAAAGCATATGGTCTGGAGGCTGAATTGATGCTCCTTGTGTTGTAGGAAGCAGCAAATTCCCAGCGAAGCTCTTCCAGGAAGCAGAAGGCCATGATGGTTGAGTAGCTGCTGGAACAGATTGCCATGCAGGCAATATCCCCAGAAGAAAGGAAACTGAAATAGAAATTACAAAAAAAAAGAAAAATCACATCAACATAAAAAGGTGAAAGTCCTGCTGAACGTGAGGATGAAGCTGTGCAGTGTGTCAGAACAAAATGTACAGACTGAGCTGAGAGTGCAGACTGCAAAAAAAAAAAGAAAAAGGACTTTTTGTTGTTGTCAAAGTCCTGCAATCCCTGCAGATGTATTTTTTCTTACACAATTATTTATTCTTAACTCATCCACAATGCCTGAACACAGTGAAAAGCACAACACAGACTTTATTAAATTGGTACATCAGTACAAATCAAGGACATTCTTTTCCCAGGCTGGCTTTAAATCACCTTAATAAAAACCAAGGTGGTCAGAAGACCAATTTTGAAAGCAAATGCAGAAAAAAAATAAAAGCAAGGAAGTTTGTTCCCAGGAAGCAGATGGATTCCTTGCTTCCCTTGAACATGGCAACATCATATTAACAGCAAGAAATATTTGCTAATTTGCACAACCCAAGATTTTCAAACACTTCCTGCTACATCATAATAAAAATTCTACTCTAAAACGGGCTCGTCTAACACTGAATCCATCTTTTATTAATATAAATAAAACTTTTATGTATATATAAATAAACTTTTATTTATATATAAAAGTTTCCACTTGCAGATGGTTCAATCCTTCCAGGAGATTTCTAAGGGATATGTTCCCTGATGATGTTCCCTGATATGGCAGCCCAGCCATTTGTCAGCAGAAAATCAGTTTAACACCCAAGTTTTGAAACTGAACAATTGTCCTCCTTTTCCTATATTTTATCCCAACTTCATTTCCCACTCACAGTTTCTATTTTACCTCATTTTTTATTTATTTGCTGTCCTGTGGATTTGGGATTTACAGTTTTGCTTGGCTCTGCCAGCCTCAGTCCCACTGGGGAGCTTCCCCAAATTCCTGCTGCTCCCAGCTGGGATCAACACCCTGCCTGCCTAAAATCACCTTTTCTAAGTTGTCCATAATTTATTGCCAGGGATCCAATTGCACTGCTCTTATTCCAGAGCCAGGGCTGAGCTGCTGCAAGACCACAGCAGATTAAAAGCAGCAGGACTTGCTGGCATCAAAGGGCACAAGTTTGCTTTGAGTGAAAAGGAATTGAGATGAAAATCTCTTGTTTTTCCGACTGTTCCAGTGTAAATTCATGTGGTTTTCAGCTCCCACAAAAAAGGGATGCTTAGTTTTAGCTTAGGGTCACTTAGAGATTTCTTCCATTTGCTCATCAGAAATGTAATCACAAGCTAAAATTCACTTATTAAATGAGTTTAAACAAATTTCTTCACTTCTTTCTCTGTAATGTCTTTAATAAATTTCTTCTCCTAAACGAAATCATTCCAAAGCACTTGGATACCTTCTTAAAGGGATTTGTAGAAATCCACGATTCTCCAACTGCTAAGAGTAACAAGCACTGCCCATTTTTGCCACACCAAATGAAAATTAACATGAGCAAAACATATATAAATATGAAATATAAACATATAACTAAATATGTATAAATATTGTGCAGGTGTCTATAAATGAAATTAAATGTGTATAAATATTGTGTATATATCTATAAATATATAACTATGTATATAACATGTAAATATATAAAAAAATATATTTTATATATATAAATATATATATAAATATATTATATGTACATATATATAAATATATATTTGTTATATATAAATATAACAAAGTATGTATAAATATTTTGTAGTTAGCCATAAATATATATCT
>QUSF01000003.1:1153214-1224561 GCA_003676055.1 Chloebia gouldiae | reverse complement strand
GGGAGAGAGGGATGGCAATGGGACCGGGAGAGCGGGCCGGGAACGGGGATGGGAACAGGAGAGCGGGCCGGGAACGGGGATGGGACCGGGAACGGGGATGGGAATGGGAGAGCGGGCCGGGAACGGGGATGGGAACGGGAGAGCAGGGAGAGCGGACTGGGAAATGGGAAGGGGAACAGGGCTGGGGAATGGAACTGGGACCGGTGCTGGGAACGGGCTGGGAATGGGGCTCGGAACGGGGCTGGGGAATGGGACTGGGAACCGGGATGGAACCAGAGGGAGCGAGCTGAGATCAGGACTGGGAACTGGCACTGGGGCTGGGAGCAGGCTGGGGGTGCCTCGAGATGCTGATGGCGTGTGGGGATTGTACGGCAAATCCCTCTGGGAAAAGCCAGGGTCCATAAAGGAGACAGAGGAGTCGTGCAGCTTTATTCGGGTGAAGGCAGCGAGGCCGCTGGGGCACATCCCCGCGGGTTTTCTCTCTCGAGGTTTCGGAGGGCGCAGCCTCCTTTTATCCCAAACTCCCTCTCTCGTTCCCCTCTTCCTTCCCCCGCTGGCCGAGGTACCAGGGAGGTGCAGCCTTCCCCAGCCACCTGCCACGTGTCCCCCCTTGAACACGTTATTTACCCCAAAGTTCACAAACTCGGGCTTGTGCGGCCCCGTTTGGCTGTTTCAGGAGTCAAACTGCCCGGGTTCTGAACAAACCTGCTGCTTGGAGTTTATAAATAATACTGAGACATTAAGCCCCATTTCAAAGCTGTTAACAGCCATCCCCTCACCCACAGAATTGCTTGTAAAGACATCAGCACACATCTTCCCTATGAGGAATGAGGATGGGGATGGGGACAGGGTGTAGGGATGGGAATGAGGCTGGAAATGGGGATAGAGATGAGGATGTGGTGAGGGAATAGGGTGCAGGATTGGTATTAAATACCCGAGACAGTATTTTTTGTTTGGACTTAGATGTTTATTAGTTTTTATGTTACAGTCTCACAGACTGTGAGTTCTACAGCACTTCACTCTCACAAACTAAAAATGGAGTCTTATCTCTTTCTCTACAAGGTTTTTTAAAGATAAACTGTCTAATTAAGGAATGACACTTAAATTATTTTTACTTTTCACCTAACAACTAATTACCCATGGCTTGTAATGTGGATTTTATCTAATTACACAATACCACCTAAACCTATGAAGAAGATGAATAAGAAGGGTTAGTCTCTGTCCTAAAATTTTCATCTGCTTTATATCTATTACTGTATTCTAAAACCTTAAAAGTTAAGTTTTCTACTATGTGATATTACACGCTTCTATCAAACTATACACTTATAATCTCAGTTTTATCATTCAATTCTGGAAGGCTTCTTTATGGCCTCATGTCAAATGCAGTGTTCCTTGGGAGTGAGTGCCTGTCAGCACAGAAAGTCTGAAATTCTCAGTAACCATGGTTCCAACAGGGGAGGACTGGATCACCTTTAATAATCTTCCCAAACCCAAACCATTCCATGTTTCGCATTGCAGGTGTTGCAGCAGTAGCACAACACAAACTGCTCTCACAGGACATTCATCTGAAAAAAAACAGCAGAATAAAAAGAATAAACAACAAATCGTTCCTGAACAAGGGAACTGAACTCAAAAACCATGACATGGAGCTGTTTTCTGAGTTGTTGCTGTCTCTAAACAATAGCTGCCCTGCTCAGCACCATGTGCAGTGAATTACCACTGGTGTTCCTCTGACAGCTTCCACTCCCCATGATCACATCTCCCTGCTGCAGGTCTGCCTTCCTTCACAGTCTGACCATCCCTGCTGAGGGTTGCTGCTTTGAACACATTCCACTAGCCCAGGTTGCACCAAGCCCTGTCCAGCCTCACTTTTAACACTTTTGATTGCTGAGTCCAAACATTTATAAGGAAAAAAAAATACTTTCATCTACACACCAGCAATGATCTACCCAGTGGCACAGGAGAGAAACAAAAAGCTGATTTTTCCCTTTCCACAACCCCAGCTGTAAGAATGTGAACAATGAGGCACAGAGCACCACTGAAGTTCCAAAGAAAACAAGTTCACATGCAGACAGGCTTGAGCCAGATAAGCTGACACAATCTGTATCCCATATGAGAAGCTTTGCCAGGGAATTTGAAGCCAATCTTTAGTTCCATTTTTAAGCAGAAAATCCTTATGTCAAGGAAAAATCTCTAGAGAAAAGCATGGACTGAGTATTTGGGGCAAAAGGCATAAAAATAAACCTGCACCACTGAATACTGGAGTGTTGGGAGAATCTTTCTGTGTTAAGCACTACAAACAACCAAACAAGAAACCCACAAAACAACCAAACACAAACCCACAAAACAACCAGGGCACATTCTGAAATGGCAGCATGGTTTATGCCTATAAGATAGGAATATACCTGAAGGTTTCCTTCCTCAGGGTGCTATGGAGTGGGGTCAGCACAATTTAAAAATGGCACATGCAGGGTCAGGCAGCCCAGCCAAGGGGATCACACAAACTCAGGCATTATTCCCTAAATCCACAGTGAGCTGGGGAAGTGCCAGCCAACATGAGCAGGGCCTTGCTGTGAAAATACCTTGCAGTGATTTCACTGAGTGGGTTTTTAGGCTGTATTAAATGCAAATTCACTTCTTGCCATGGCATGGGGGTTAGAAAGAGGCAGGGCACTCATCTACTCAGCTCCCCACAGCACGCAGGAGAATGTGATTTTTTTGACTGACCTCCTGTTTGAATTATCCTGCCAGCCTCAGAATTAAAGACTGGTTTATCAGATTGCTTGCCTTTGGGACTTTTTTAGGATTTAATGATGCTAGCCATGACTGAGAAAGAACAGAGCATGTCAAATACTGTAACTTTCCCTAAAATTTTAAATTAAACTAGAAGAGAATACACTGACATGCAAAACCCTTGACAGCTCTCTGGATGAGCACAAGTTGGCATTTGGTGGTTGTGTTAAAATAGACATAATAGCTTGATAGAGCTCAAATGTCTTCACCACCACTTCCTGAGTGAGCAGGAGGGCTGGAAACTAATCCTGGGTTTAAAAGGCCACAGTGCTGGTTCCAAGGTAAATAATTGTGAATAACTCAAGTGATAGCACACAGCTCTGCCTGAAAGGAAAGGTACACCCTGCTCTGACAAACAAAGCTCTGGCAGGCTTTATGCCTTTCACAAATGCTTATTTATGGTTATGTGGATGCACCTTGTGGGTATCTGAGTAGTGGGGTTAAACCACTGCTGTGTATCTCAAGGTTTAGATGGGATATTGGGAAAAAATTCTTCCCTGTGAGGGTGGAAGGCCCTGGCACAGGGTGCCCAGAAAAGCTGTGGCTGCCCCTGGGTCCCTGGAAGTGTTCAAGGCTGGACAGGGCTTGGAGGAGCATCCTGGGATAGTGGAAGGTGAGCCTGCCCATGGAAGGGGGTGGAATGGCATGAGCTTTAGTGTCCCTTCCAACCCAAACTATTCTGGGATTCCGTGACCTTAGATATGCAAACAGTGAAGCCAAAACATTGCAAAGTGGGGGAGCAGTGTAAGATTAAAACCTCATCACACTCAATTTTACACCTGTCCAGGAGCCAGGGCCTCCATGAAAAGGTGCAGGAGGAGTTATCAGTCACTTCCTGAGTAGAGGTTTGATGTCTGCCCACAAGAATGGATCATGACACTCCTGTGACAGTGCCTGGCAAGACCAGGTAGCTCAGCACCTTCTGTAGCAGCCACATTTCTGTCTCACACTGTCAGAAGTGTGACAGGACGTCACCAGAGATGTCATTAAACATTTTGTGTCACCAACACATCAGTGTAAGACACTGGCTGAGTTCTACATTCACACAGAAATTACAGTCTCCAAATCACATCATAATGCTCAAATCATTTCTTCCCAAAACAACCACGATGGAGTAACTTAGGACATAAAGCCTTAAATTTCCATTTCCTAAGAATTTGGGAACCAGATTTGTTAACCTCTAGAACAACTGATTTAATACTGTAGCAGGAGATAAATAATTTTATTTGCTGTACATTGTTGCAGAAGAACATGTCATAATCCTCAGTCTTGGGAGCATTTGATGAGCATGTGGGAGGTTTATTTGTCTGACTGCTCTCCCTGAACTGAATGCATCCATGCCTTTAAAAAATGTAATTCTGGCTTGTTTAAATGTGTTCAGGATATAGAGTTTGTTTCAAACTGAACATGGGAAGAATCACTGAGTGATTATTCTGCTTTTTAATATTCTTGTTAATGGTTTCTTGTTAATATATAAAAAGGGACAGGGATACTGATTCAGATGGAATGTGTAAGTAGTTTTCAAAAGTATCTAGAGGCACATGTCAAAGAAAGGATAAGTGATATTTCCCACATGAACTAGAGCTTCCAACTACTTTCATCCCAGAGAATTCTGTGAACCTTATGTGGTTTTTCTACTTGGTAATCCTCAGCAGGGCTCTCGAAAGTCCTGACTTAATTTCCTTTTTAAGCCAGGAAAGCTTTCTCCATCCACAAACTCTGGCAAGGAGTTCTAAGGTTCAGCTGCCCACAGCATGAAGAAACATCTTTTCTTCCGCTGTATTAATATTGAAATATGCAAATCCACGCTGACCTTATTTCTGTGTTTGTTGTTTGGGTTTGTTTCTTTTTTTTTTTTTAATGATGAATTTACCCTGTGTTCTGGTGTCTTTGCCATGCTATCATGGCTTACATACAGATAATTTCCATCGCTCCTGCTGTCCCAGGAACGCTGAGCAAACCGGGAGCCTCTGGCTTTCCTCTTCCACTGCTGGGCTCACGCTCCAAGGACAAGGAAAGCAGCCGCACCCTCGAGGCAGCTCCCAGCAGCTTCTCGCTTTCTGCCCAGGTTTTACAGATGCTAAAACCGACACAACTGCTTGAAGTCTTCTGACGCCCTGCTGCTCATCCCTGTCCCGCTCTGCCACGATGGTTTTGGTGAGGGCAGATCAGAGAATGAAGGCAGGAAAAAAAAGAGGAGATTCACCCACTCCTCTCGGTGTGAGCTCTGTCAGCTCCGTGCTCGGAGCCCCGGGGCAGGCCGTGCAACCAAAGGAGCAGCTCAGGAGGAGGTGAGAGTGTTTTAAGCTTTGAGGAGGTTTCACGTTACGTTCACCCTGGAGTCAAGCAGCAGCTCGGAATATTTTTATCAGCAGGGAGCCCCGAGTACTTTGACTTTTAAAAGCCTGAACAGCATAAGGAATAAACCAGATGTGCTTTCTGTGTGCTAAGTGCAGCCCCATCACGGAGGTTTCACTCTGTGTCCATTTGTAGTCCATGTGAAACGGGAACTAGAGGGCACGATGCTTCTGGAAAGGGAATTAATAATCAATTACATATTTATACTGGCAAATAATCCCATCATTGTACCACGTAAGTGACCAGAATGGGAATAAGCTTTGATTTTATTCTGTTGCTTCCTACTTCCCTCTGGCAGGAAGAGCTGCTTGGCAAAGCAGGGCAGGCAGAGCCAGATCTGCACCCCAGCTCAGGCAAGGCACGGTGCTGAAGCAGAGCTCTCAAGCCCATGGGCAAAAACTCCAAGCAGGAATTCTCGGGTTTCCAGAGCAGCCTGATCCCACGTTACAGCTGCCCTGCACCAGGGCTGACCCCGAGCACCTGCAGCTAAAGAAAGGCCTGGGAGGGGCAGGGAAGAGGCTGCAGAACCTGTTGGTGCACTCAGGGCTGTGACAGTCACCTCCTTGCCCATCACTGTTTGTCCCCACACGTTAGGAAGGTCCCGCTTTGGAGAAGCAGGTGTGAAATGCTTGGTGCACAGATATCATCCCTCAGAGGCCAGATTCACCCCAAGGTTTCCAGGGGACACCAGTTTGGGGTGCAAAGCTCTGTAGATGCTCCCATCAGGCTCTGCCTGGCTGGGATCACACCAACGGGGCAGCCAGCAGGGCAGTGACGTGGCAGGGCTTCTGTCCCCTTCAAGGAAGTGCCAGGGCTTCTGTCCCCTGCTGTCCCCTCTCAAAGAACCACAAACTGAGAGCTGGAGCACTTCTGCTCTGGGGCCAGGCTGAGAGACTTGGAGAACAGAAGGCTCCAGGGAGACCTTAGAGCAGTTTCCAGTAGCTAAAAGGGCTCCAAGAGAGCTGGAGAGGGACTTGGGACAAGAGCCTGGAGAGACAGGACAAGGGGGCTTCCCACTGCCAGAGGACTGGGTGAGATGGGATATTGGGAAGGAATTCTTGGCTCTGAGGGTGCTGAGGCACTGGCACAGGGTGCCCAGAGCAGCTGTGGCTGCCCCTGGATCCCTGGAAGTGCCCAAGGCCAGGCTGAAAGGGGCTTGGAGCAGCCTGGGACAGTGGAAGGTGTCCCTGCCATGGCAGGGGGTGGCACTGGATGATCCCTTCCAGCCCAGGCCACTCTCTAATTTTATGAAAGATGTTGGCAGTCACTTCATTCATCTGGGACTGTGGCTGAGAAGGAAGTGGACAATCCTGTGTGCAAGGCAGAGACCTAATCCTGAGAGTGCAGGACAGGGCAGGACAGAGCCAGAGCACTCAGGTGGGGCAGTGACCTGGAGGGGAATGCAAATGCAGGTGACAACCCCTGGGAGCCTCCCAGCGTGGCCTTGGTCCCACAGCACCTGGGCAAGGGGAGCACAGCAGGTCCAGTGAGAGTCCAGCAGATGTCAGACAAATGCACAGCATGGAGGCAGGTCCAGGAAGCCAGGAGCAGGTCAGGATCAGCAAGACACAAGACAGGGCACAGAGAGACCTCAGCTCCCCTCAGACAAGGGAATGAGCTTCAGTGCAGCTCCTGAAATACAGGAAAGAGACCCCAAGCAGGTCCTTCCACACACTCACAGCTCAGCAGAAGGACCCAAGGCCATGGCTGAACTTTTCAGAGCTCCCCCCAGCACAGGCAGCCACAATTCCAGGGAAGAGAGGAGGCTGTAGAGCTCAGTGGTGCATGCAAGGCCCTGATGAGGTCTCCTCTCTCCCTGTACATCCTCTTGTCATGCTGCATTAACATTTAAGACCAGACACAGGCCAGGAGCCTCTCCAGCTGACTGGAATTGTGAGGGAGCTGTTTGCAGCTTTGTGCTCCCTATAACAGAGCCTCCCCCTCTCTGTTCCCTTTCCCCCTGTAATGCACAGAACCTTCAGGCTTTAAAAATTGTCAACTGCTTCATACTGGAGAGCTTTGGTGTTTCTTGGGAACTAACAGGTCATTCAGAATAAATGTATGACAGTTTTTCCATCATTGCTGCTCCTCCTCCTCCTCAGGAAGTGCTGTAGCAGCTGAAAGCACTGACAGGACCTGGTTTAAAAGCTCAGACATTTTTCTGCCCCACAAATAAGCTAATTGACAGTATCTCTACCTGTAAATAAAGGTCAGGGTTCATCCTCTGACCTGAGAGCAGGGCTCCTGTTGATGCAGCTGAGCTGTGCTCCTGTTCTCCCCCCAGGACAGGCTGGCTCCTTCCTTCTGCTGGTCCATGGCTCTCTCAGAGCCTGAGTCAGTCAGGAGATGCCAACAGCATCCCAAAGCAATGCCAACATCTGCACAGTACAGCCACAGACAGGTGTCCATACCAGTGTCTGACCATCTCCACTGGTGTGTAGGTGTCCATGTAGTCCTTGGGGAGGATATGTAATTATTTCTTTAAGAATTGATGAATTAAAGTAAGATTTGATCCTAACAGTGGTCTCATTTTCTCCTCTGATTCCCAGCTCAAAAAGGGAGAATTTCAATGTACCTGCCATCCACAGGTTGCTGACTTTTACTCCCCCCTCTTGCATGACAAGTTACAAACTATATGGTGAAATACTTGGGGAAAAATCCAATCCCAAATGATGTCAGACAGGACAATTTCCTCATCCCCTTTAGCTCTCAGTATCTGAGGACTTGGGTGCTGATACTTCTGACTTTTCCAGCTTTGTTTTTTTTTGGTTTTTCTTTTTTTGCCTGACCTGTGTCACTGACCAGTCTGGCTGGGCTGGAGGTCCAGCTTTTCCCTCAGTGCCAGCATGTAGGAATGCATCACTTCAAAGAGGCAGCACCGACCTTGCTTTGCAGCATCTCCTGTCCCCTGTGGCATTGTCACACACCAGATAAAGAGCCTCTGTGCTTGATGAGAGCTCCTGCTTTCTCCGAGCCAGAAGGAATATTTCAATTTCACAGCCTGAGTTTCCTTCGTTAACCCTTCCCCACCTGCTCTCAGGGTATTTTTATTCTTCCCAGTCTCCAAGAAGATGCAGACTGCAGGTTATGTTTGACTGATTAGCAGTAGGCAAATATGCAGTTTTATAATGTTCAAAGAACCTTCTTTCCCCCTGGGGATTCTCAGAATTAGTGATTTAGAGTAACAACAATCCACCACAAAAACACACCCTGCTGGAGCACCTTCATGATGAATGCACAGCATTGGAGAGCTGAACATTTTTAAAAAGCTTATCAAAAGTGGCCAGGGATAATTAGAGGGGGAAATGAGGTCTGGAAGCAGCACCCAGGAGCACCAGAGCTCACAGCCCCTCTAAAATGCTGTTGTTTAATGAATCCTGGTGACAAGATTAGCACAGGAGGAGGAACTGTGGCACCTGCAGTGAGTGACACTACTGGTACAGCACACCCTGCTCATCCCAAGAGAGAGAAAGAGTGGAATTACTGCTCCCTCCACCCCTGCTCCATGTCCCTGTCCATAGGGATGTTACCTTTGAGACGTCTCATGGATTCACTGAATCATTTTGATTGGAAAAGATCTCTAAGATCATCAAGTCCAACCATTAACCCAGCACTGCCACGTTCACCAGCAAACCATGTCCCCAAGTGCCACATCCACCCATTTTTTTGAGCACTTTCAGGGAGGTGTTTTACTACAATATGTAAAATATGAGGTTTTAAGGTTCGAAGTTCCAGGATAATGAGAAACCAAGGAAAATCCTTTCCAGAGCAGAAGTACTTTGTAGGTATCATAACAGGAGATTAGAGCAAAAATATGAATCCCTGCAGGCATTTTTTTAAAAAGCACCTCAGCTGTCTTTGCTTTAAAAATCTTAGAGGCTTTAATTCGGGTTTATGATCCTTTGGGGTTGGACCTGGGGGATGAGCATCTGGAGGTGATGTATCCAGATACCACAGAAACTGTGCCACGGCAGGGACACCTTCCACTGTCCCAGGCTGCTCCAAGCCCCATCCAACCCAGCCTTGGACACTTCCAGGGGTGGAGCAGCCACAGCTTCCATGGACTACCTGTGCCAGAGCCAGACACTTTCCATCTTGCTGCCACATCCTTTAAGACCTCATTGCAGCCTGATCCAGAGCTGCTTCCTGAGCAATGCTCACACATCCCTTGCAGCCTGCAGCAGAAATATTTGGTGGGTATTAGGCAGGGAAGGATGTACAAAATGACAACGTGCTCACATTTGCACAAATCCCAGAAGTCAGGGAGGCAGGCTCAGCCGTACAGGTGGTTTCAATGTTGTTTGCTCAGTTTTCCTCCCAAGAGCCCACATTTCACTGCTCTCAGCAAATGATGCCTTTGCTCACAAATATTGTTTCTCCCAGAAACCTCCCTTCTAGGACAAAGCTCATCCAACCGTGGCACGACAGCATTCCAGTTACATTTAATCCAAATTAACTTGTCTCAGTTTTCACACATCAGGTACCACCAGTGCTGGTAACAGCCCATAAAACTGCAAGGGAGATACCAAAGCACTGGGAAAATTATTCAGAAAGTCTGCTCCATTAGGGAGAGAACAAGCCAAAAGAAAATCACCGGCCTCAGGAAGAGAAAATGAGCTGTGTCCCTCAAACATGATGTTTGCTGGGAATAATGTGGCATATTTATGCTGACTTTTGCAAATGCTGCAATTACTGCCTGGCTGCCCTAAATAGTCCCATTTATCTCGGGAGACTTTCTCTGCTCTGTGTGATTTGTCACGGCTCTTCCTCAGAGCTTTTTGCTCCCTGGCAGAGTTGTTTACATGCTCGTTATTTTTATGGTTTTCCCCTTCATTTGCCTGTAAGTAGAACAGCAAATAAAAGGTGTAGAGAGGGTGTGAGTGAGTTCCTGCCAGGGGTCAGTGGCAGCTCAGTCAGGCCAAGCAGCAGAAGGTGGTTCTGACAGAGGGTTCATCCTACAATTGTTTGAGATAAGTCAATGGCTGAGGTTGACTTTAGAGAAGGAAAATGATTGATGTGGTGCTCTGGCAGGAAAACTGGAAGAAAAATACGGCAGTGACACAGTTTTACTTCAAGAAATGAATTGTCTTCACCTCAGAATTAAAGGACACATTTTTCCCATTTATAGCACCAGCAGAGTTTGATTCAGCCTCACCTTACTTGTCAGTGCCAGCAGGGATGCAGGAGAAAATGTGGCCATGGAGATGTGATTAAATACCCTTTAAGGAAGTTTCCCAATTGTTTTCCTTGGCTCATATGTTCTAATTAGACCCAGGTGCATCCAGTGTTTGGGTCAGAAATGATGCTCAAAACCTTTTTCTATTCTGAGTGTTTCAGTTTGGTCAGCTCTGTAGATGTTGGTCAGTAGCACTGAAGTGGTCAGCACTTAACAGAATGTGGAAGAAACATTTTCTAGTGTAGCCAGGATCTAACAGCCTAGGCAGAAAGAGTCATAGAATGGAATCACAGATTAGCTTGTTTAGGTTGCCAAGGTCTTCTGAAATCTAAATTAACCATTAACACTGTCAAGGCCACCACTAAACCATGTCTCTAAGTGATACAACTGCACATCTTTTAAATCCTTCCAGGAAAGGTGACTGTCCTGCTTCACTGGGCAGCCTGTTCCAATGCCTGAGCACTCTGCCCATGAAGAAATCTCCCCTAATATCCAATCTAAACTTCCCCTGGTGCAACTTGAGGCCATTCCCTCTCCTTCTGTCACTGTTCCCTGGGAGAAGTGACCAACCTCCAGCTGGCTGCACCCTCCCATCAGGGAATTGTAGAGCTCAAAAGCCCCTCTGAGCATCCTTTGCTCTGAGAACCTCCACTTCCATGGGGTTTATATATAAACCCCTATGTAGGTTTACAGCTGAGGTTTCTTGCCTCAGAATCTGAGGCTGAATCTGTGCAGCCATTCTTGTATTGATCCTGATTTATGTTTATAGACATAGTGTGATTCTATCACTCCTTCATTTACCCACATCCATTAACACTTCCACATCTGGCTGTCTAGTTAGAAACCAACTGGCAGCAACAGCTTCATGGCTGGATTTTCCCTCATTATGTTCCTCAATTCACTATTGAAACTTCATTATTATTGTGATGGTAAAAGGCTTAGTATTAATTCTTACTGTCACAAAGGCCAGGCAGATCCCCTGGACAAACACTTGGCAGATTCGAGCACCAGGACTAAATGTAACAGTGTGATACAGAATGCAACAGAAATTATTTCCCTGATCCATAATCCTCCATCAGAAAAGCAACATTTATCTGTCTTTGACTGACAACACACGATTTAATCAGGACATCCAAGCTGCAGGTACAGGATACCTCACCTACATGACACCTGCAAAGGATGATCTTTAAAAGGTCTGTTCCAACTCAAACTATTCTATGATTTTTGAAATCTCTGTGTGGTTTCTCACATGGCCAATCCTAATTTCTCACGCTGGGAGGAAAGTTTTGGCATGCACTGGAAGTAAGCAGGTTGGAGTTTGGCTGCTTCCTGATTCACATTTTATTTACATGTTTAAATTCAGGTTTTACTTTAAGCTCCTGTTTTATCATAAGGCAAACCCTTCCTATGCAGAGGCATAAATAAGATTCTCACTACATCATGCCAGAGTTTTATATATCTCTGTCCACCAAGATATCTTTTAGTATCAAATTAAGTGAGGCACCGAACTCCCAGCACAGATATTTTGCCACTGCTGCAGGAAAGAGAAATTGTCATTCCCAAACAGATCGATGCAGTTTCCTGTCTCTGACAGTGGCCAGTGCTGAGTGTTTCAGAAGACAATATAAATCCTTCCCTTCTTCCAACCTGCTCTATCCATAAGTGCACACACTGCACTTAATAGTTCAATCCAGAAAAATAATATCTTCCTAACCTTAGCTGATTGTAATTGCATAGAGCTTTATTTATATCAACATCAATATTCATCTGGATGGGTTTTACCAGCAGTGCTACCAGGAGGCACTGGGTGTTTTATTACTGCTGTTCTCTAAAGGCTGTGCCAGTCCAGGACTTCTGGCAATCCTTCATTCCCCCGATAGAAACCGCCCACTTCTTTGCCGGAACTCTCTGCAGGAATCCATCCTGCCTGTGCCCACAAGCCAGAATTTCACAGGGTCATAGAATCACAGAATTATTTGGGGAGAAAGAGACCTGAAAGGTCATCATGTTCCACCCCATGGGCAGGGACACATTCCACTATCCCAGGTTGCTCCAAGCCCCATCCAACCTGGCCTTGGACACTTCCAGGGATCCAGGGACAGCCACAGCTTCTCTGGGCACCCTGTGCCATGGCCTCACCACCTCACGAGGAAGAATTTCTTCCCAATATCCCACCTAACCCTGCCCTCTCTCAGTTTGAAGCCATTCACCTTTTGCTGCCACTCCAGGGGCGACAAATTCCTTCTCCAGCTCTTCTGGAGCCCTTTTAGGGACTGAAAGGGGCTCTGAGGTCTCCCCAGACTTTTCTCCAGGTGAACACCCCCAGGTCTCTCAGCCTGGCTTCAGAGGAGAGGTGTTCCAGCCCTTGGAGCATCTTCGTGGCCTCCTCTGGACCAGCTTTAGCAGATCCATGTCAGTCTTGCATTGAGGACTCCAGAGCTGGACAGGGCACCCCCAGGTGGGGTCTCATGAAGACAGAGTAGAGGGGCAGAATCACCTCCCTTGACCTGCTGACCTGAATTTTTCTGTGCCCTCGTCTGTTACCAGGATTCTCTGTTCATTCCTCAGGTGCAAGAGCAGGGAGCTGTTCCCTTTTTCCTACTCACATCCTCTGTGAATTCCCCAGCTCGCTGCAGCCATGGCTCTGCCAGCTGCTCGGCTTTTGCTTCCTGGCACTTCTCTTACTGTTATTATCACTCTGCTCTGGAGCCTCAGCTGCAGATTCACTGCCTTAACACCAGAACAAAGCACTGTATCAATTAGTTTGACCTCCCAGCTCAGAGGGGCCACTACATTTCACCCAGTTCCCTTCACGCTGTGCCTTGAATTCTTTATTTTTACAGCCCTGGCAGCTGTATGGATTTATCCGTCCCCGACATGGCTTTGTGTGGAGTCAGCGTGGTTTCCATATGATTGAATGGTTCAGGACCAGCAGTGCATACAAATGGAGCTGCACTTGTTCCAGAGCCAATTTGGGTCTCGGAGCGATGCAGAGCTCAGCTGGTTCTGCTTGGAGCCAGCTCCAGCCTCTCTGTGCTACATGTCACACCCCTGGAGCAGGAGGTTTGGGACAGCAGTGACAAGGTGTCCCACCAGCGCTCCGTGAAGTCATCTCTGGCTCAGCACAGCAAAGTGATGAATCTCTGTCGCTCTGCAGAGCTGCTTTGATGGTCCCCAGCACAGGCAGGGCCCCGAATCTCTGCCTACATTTGCATCTCAGCTAATTAACAATCCCTCCTGCGAGCCACGGCGCTGGCACTGGGCTGCAGAAGCTGTCTGAGCTGAAGCTAACAAGCTCTGAAGCACCTGAGCTGACTCAGATTCAAGCGTTTCAAGCTGCATAACAGAGTGTTCTCAGATGGTGCTGGGTGAGAATATCGAGCTGGATTTACACGTCTTTAATAATGCAAAGGCAAAAAGGTAAATTAAACTTAAGGGGAAAAAAGAAAGGGAAAAATCTAGGGGAGAGGAATCATCGTGCCATGTTTCCCTCAAAAAGGTATTAATTAAATATTAGTTCCAATCGGAGTGATCCTGGGGATATTACAGCCTCTTACAGGGTTGTGTGGTTGCCTCCAGCAAAACGCATGAATTTTCTTTTTCTACTTGCTCAGTACCATTTTTTATTTCTAATCTCTGCCTTGGTGTCACTTCTGAACAAGAGCAGGCTTTTAGGCAAAATTGCCTTATCCCTTTTCCCGACAGCAGACCGATAGAGGTTGTCAAAGTCCTTACCAAAAGCTCTCCGTTGTCACCCACTCCGAGAGCTCAGGATTTAATAGGAGAGACAAGAGGCACAGGGAGACAGATGGGAGATGGCAAGAACACAGTAGCACAAACAGTCTAATTTTATTGGAAAGGGTAAAAACTCCCTTGTGCTGCTGTTCTGCAGCGTGTCCCACTTACTGGCTTTCCACGTAAGACTCCACATGCAGAACCAGACATGGCATCGTTAACCTCCACAGTCTCCCAAATTCACTGGTTAATTATACGCTGTCGAAACGAACCTCTTGTTTCTGACCTAGTTTGAGTGTTACTGAGTTGGTAAATCGTGTCTGATATGAGGGAATACACTTCTGCCTTTGCATAAAGAATAGTTTTGAGCGCTAACAAGACATCAGGGTGGGAGTTTTTTTTTCATAATTCTGAATTATAACACCCTGAAGTAAATGAAAAAAAAAATTAATCACTTCAGGGTTGGGATCAGGTCAAGTGTGATCTTGAGACATTCCCAAGACACCAACCCACACACCAGGCATTTATTAGGTAAGGAGATGTAAAATCATCAACCTCTTTATCTACACGTAGTAGAATATTTTAAAAATGGAGATATTTTTGTAAAATTATTTGGGGACAACTCATACTAATGCAGGCAGGGGTGCAAATAAACATGTTGGCAGACAGGAAGGTTGTGCAGCTAGAGATCACCCTGCAGCAGCTTGGATGAAATGAGGGTTTCAAGGCCTGAAGAAGCCACAAGCACAGGAATATTCCCTGCCCCGTTAAACAATTCCCACATAATGGATTAATGAGTTGCTGATATTTCTATCACGCTGGCGCAGTCATTAACAAATTCTGTTTACTGCTTGGATAGTAGATGGGGCCACCTACTCATGCCAGGGATGGAAACAGTCCTAAAGCTTCAGGGCAGGATGGGGGATGCTCAGTAATCCTTCAGGAAGTGTGTTAGTGGTTCAGGTATTAAGTGGGTTCACAGGAAATCCCAGGGGAAAGGGAAGCCTGAGGAGAAGCACAGGCAGTGTTGGGATGTCTGAGGTTACAGATACCCCTGTACCCTGTCCAAGTGTGTCCCCACTTTTTCCTTCCCAGAAAAAGTCCTGGGATAAAAGTTTTGCTTAAGATGTGCTATTTCCTCCCCTTTATCTCTCCAAACTCAAATGCTGACCTGGGGATTTTTTAATGAAGCCCCTTTTTGCTGTTCCCATTTGTTCAACAGATAAACTGCCTACCAGCCTTTCACTTTTAATTTTGTGTGTGCTCAGCACTGAGGCCTGGCATAATTAAAGCCCCTTTTAAATTATTCTGGACTGCAATATTTACTTTTTGTAACAAATACCAAAGAAATTGCTTTGCATGACTGACTGACTGAAGGAAACACTCCAGATGCTCGCCTTTTCTTCAGTAACAAGTTTTTTAAAATTTAAATGTAGAATTTTCTGGCTCTTTTTTTTTTAATCTTTCAATGCTCAAAATCTCAGTGACCTCCATGAACAGCTCTGAGTCAGTTCTTCTCCTGGTGTCAACTCTTTGCATCCCTCCTGGAGCAAAATCTGCATGTAACAGTGAAGAGTGAGATTTTGAACAAGCAGCCATGGATTTGTCTCACCAAAGTATTCTGAGCACCAGCCCCCGAACCCAAATGACCCAGATAATGAAAAACTTTGTTAAAAATTCCTTCTCTTCCTTGAGTACCAAACTAGGTAGGAAAATATTCAGCACCAAGGACTAGAGCAGTTTTTCAGGCACTAGGCCTTCTACCAACAACTTGTTGCTCAGAAAAAAAACTTGTTTCCCATTGTCATGTCAGGTTCCATACATGGGATTTGCAAAAAAAATATAAGGAAAAGCCTTAACAAATACCTAAGCAAAAGCTGCTTAGTTCAAGCTTTCATGGCCACATGGAGACTAATAGTTATTAAGGCAATCAAAGACTGCTTGGAAATTAAAGTCTGCGCCCCATTCAAGCAGTTTTACCCCAAAGTGACCACAGGCTCTGTAGCTTTGCAGCCTCCTACTTTTCAAGTAGACCAAGAGGGCTCTGTCTCAGGAAAGAATGCAGCTTCCAGCCAAGATTTGTCAACATGCACTCTTAAGCATGAATTGTACCACCAAGAAATCCCTAAAGTCGATTTGAGGTAGGATAAAGTTGGATCTGTGGATCTCGGTGTGCACAGAAGTTCTGTCTTGGACTGGAAAATAACCAGCAAAATTTAGCCTATAAAAGGAGGGTGTTTCACAAATTTATGGCTTATCAAAAATAAGAATGACACAGAAGCAATTATTCATAACCGTGCTGAGTGTGATGCCCCTCACACAGCTGACACCCAGAGCCACTGCCATCAAAGGGGACTTTGTCACTGCTTTCAATGGACACAGGATGTGACCAGAGCAGCATCTGCAGCAGCTCCCAGAGAGGAACAAGAAGGAAAAAAAATCTTCATTTGTAACTCAGTACTTCATCTTTCAAAAGATCAGCTTCAGATGTGCTTCAGAAACTGTTCTTTTGGGTATCTCTTTCTTCCACCAAGCTGCATATTTATCAGCTCCAGTCCTAGACATGATCTTAGGAGCTTATCTCCCTAGCAATCAGAACTTCTTTCCAATTTGTTTTTTATTAAAATAATCAGGGCTTGAAATCAACTTTTTTTTTCTATTTTCATCGTGAGCAAGAAGCACATTTCCATGTGTTTTTTGAGACTTTCTGCTTATGTATTTGCTCATCTGCCTCTGGCAAGTTCATTTATGAGGACAGAAAAGCAAGAAATTGCAGGTGAAAGGGAATCAATAATCTATTTGAAGATTAAGGAAATCAAGGAGATGTGGTTTCAAATTTTAATTCTGGCAAGGAATTCCTGCAGACTTCCTGCAACTCAACCTCTCAGTAGCTTTGTTTCTCAGCTACCATGGAAAAGTGAGGCAAATAATACCCTTCTGTTTTATAAGAGCATTTCACAGTCAAATAATTGAGGACCAGACTTGCTCCTTTTTTTTTTTTTTTTTTACATTTTTTGACAGCTTACCCTGCAAACCAGCATGACAACTCCAGTGACAGGATTCCTGAGGGACCACTTGCACAATCATATATTATTAGACCTAATAAAGAATGACAGAATCTGGCTGTTAAAACTTTAAGAGATCCTCAAACACTATCGTGACAGCAACCATTAAACTATAGATAAATTACATCTAAAACAATCCCACTTTGCTGCATTCCCAACTGCTAAAACATCCTGTGATTTCAGCACTGCTACTTTATTCTCAGCAGGTTTTTTTTCTTTTCATTTAAAACCTCTGAATTTCTCCTCAGACAAGGACATAATTGCAGATACTGTTGCCAGGTAAAATTACTGCAGAGTTCTGGTTTGTACAACTTTTGGGAAACATTGGAAATAATTTGCTTTTTGAGTGCTGAGGACTAACTGTCCTTCCTGCTTAGAGAGAAAAAAAACATCTTTCTGGAATTATTACAGGTACTGTTACAAGAGTATTTATATAAATTAAATTAATAAACTGAAGTGTTTTAATCTTCTGGATATCCTTGCTGTGAAGTAACTTTGCCTGAAGGATGTCTTAGGCTAAGGATTTACAGATTTAATTCTCCTTCCCAAACAATTTGATGCTTCAATTTCTTGTTACCACTTCCACACTCCAGCACGGTCCAACATCCGCTAGGCAGAATAAATAACCTCTGGCCTGCTGCAGTCATTAAAATGTATTTGGTTTAAATTATTTTGAGTTTTTAAGACTGAGGCTGAGAAGGAGGCAGGATGATCCTGGGCTGGCAGCAGCCACGTTCTCCTCCTGAGGGGGAATCAGGAATTCATTGCAGCGAACATTTTCTATCCATAATCTTCTGAGGGCTTATTTATACTTGCAAAATATTTTTATTTCCTGAAGAGTTCTCTTAGACACGTCAAATTAAAGCGGTGAAAGAAGTGGGGGGGCGTCCCTCAGCACAGGAATAAGGGTGAGGGGTCAGGGCAGCGAGATACCCCCACCATGGCGTTATTTATTCTGTAGAGGTTATTTATTCTGTTATTTATTCACTGTATTTAGTCTGCAAAGGTTATTTATCAGGCTATTTATTCTCGTTATGTATTCTGTAAAGCCCCTTCCTCCCCCCCGAGCCGCGTTCCAGGAGGTGGGCAAGCAAATTCCCACTCCCATTTGTACGGAGAAGAAAACACCGGAGGGAATCGAGCCGCTATTTCCAGGATTCAGACTCACAGCCCACCACTTACAGGCAATTACACTTCCCACAGGGGGAAAGCATGAGTTAAGAGTTGAGTTTTTAAATTTTTTTTTTAACATTCATCGTTTGAAACGCGGCAACGAGGAAACTCGGTCACGCCATGCTTAGCAGGGAGCCCCCTTCCCCTCATGGCGCCACTCCCTTTCCCGCCCACCGCGGCAAAGCATGAGTTAAGAGCCGGATTTATTTGCCACACTAATATTATTATTATTATTATTATTTAAACATCCATCACTTCAAAGCGGCGCGGGGGAGGTCCCTCACGGCACCGCCCCCCCCCGCGGCCCCTCACGCAGAGGGCGGGAAAGCGCGGCGGGCAGGGCGGGCGGGGGGCGTGGCCTGGCGCGGCCATTGAGGCCGGGCGGGTAATGGCGGCGGGGGGCGGCGGCGGCGCCGCCTGGCGGCGGGGCGGGGCGGCAGCGGGGGCCGCGCCGTGAGGGGACGGAGCGCCGGAGCCGCCAGGTAAAAAACGCCGGGGGAAGGGAGCGATGGCGCGGGCTGGGAAAGCGGCTGGCAGGGGAGGGGATGGGCCGCGCTGACGGCGCCGAGCCCGGCTGCGCGTTGGCGGCAGGAACCGCTTCCCCTCAGAGCGAGTTCCCCCCGCCGGCGGGGTCGGGGCTGAGGCGGAGCCGGCCCGCTGTAATTGAAGCCCCGGGTGAGGAGGGAGGGACGCGGGGAGGGAGGGACCGCGGGGGCTCCTTCTGTGCTTTGTGTCCAGGTGGCGAGGCCGAGGGGCGGCCATGGGGGTGCAGGACCGGCCCCAGTGCTTCTTCGAGATAGAGATCAACAGGGAGCCAGGTAAGGCTGCGTTTGGGGCTCTGTTAAATCACGTTTTTGCTTGCACGACGGGCCCAAGCCGCTGGCAGCGAGTTTGGCCATTGATGCGTTATTTCTGAGTTACTTTTGAATAACTTCGGATGTTTTCTGGGGTTCTGGATGCTCCTCGTTCCCGCTTGAGATCGATTTTTGTTTGCACACGTGAGTGTAAAGGTTCGGCAAGGCTGATAAACGCTGCTCTGAAGGTAAAAAGCCATCTGGTGAGGTATTATGCCATTTCTATTATATCTTTATTATGCCATTTCTGTAAACTGTGGAAAATCGGGGCAGGCTGTGAGGAGACTGGCTGTTTACTCCTATAAGTATTTTTAATGATACAGTAATTAAAACTGGGAAGGAACTTAGGAGGTCATCTGGGCTAAATCTTTCCTTGTGCTGCTCAAAATGCGTCTTCTGAATGTTAAGGAAGAACTGGGCATTCAATCACAGAAGCACAGAACACCTCACCAGCTGGCCTGTTAAAAAAAAAATAATAATTAAAATAAATCCATCTTTTAACGCATATTTTCCCTATCCAAGTGTAATGCCCAGAAGCAGTAGGCTGTGAGTTCTAATGCTGAACAGCAGCTTGGTTCCCTCTTGCGTTTTCCCCCCTCTCTGTAAAGATGGGAGTGGAGATTTTTCTCACCCGTCTCTTTGAACAAGCATTTATCAATGCCTCTTAGTTGTCTCACAATACTCCGTGCTTTATCTTGCTACCACTTGTCTCTAGAAAAATGAATGTATGTGATGGCTTCATTAGGCTTTCACTTTCATTTTCTTCTTCAATGTTTCTCTGAAAACCTTTGAATTAAGAGCTTATATCTCAGAGATTCCAAATTTCAGCCTCATTCAGATGCAACTGAAACCCTTCTTGGGGTTTTATTTTCACCACAGTTTCAGAAGAGAGGCTCTGTTCTAACTTCAGAGACCTGATAGAGCATATCTATAAATCTGTTGCTGTTGTAACTCCTCTCTGAGTTATTTTGATTGGCACTGTGGTTTCTGAATACTTCCAGTGAGGTGATAAGTGATGATATAAATGGAGTTTTAACGTATCCCGTTGCTTTAATTTCAGGTGAAATTCGCTATGGAATGAGACAACTGTTTCAGGTTGGGTGGGTTTCCACTTAGGAATGGTAGTTTGATGGATTGATTTAGAGCAAAGACAATTCATTCTCAATCTCATTTGCTGTTAATCTTTTTAGGCGTAGTGTGGTTTTGGTTTTGTTTTTCTTTTTTGTTCCGAGTCCATCTGAAGGGTCTCTCCCTGCACTGTTTTCTCTGCTCTTCCTGCACAGGTTGCTGCTCCCATTTCATAATCTCTCCTCCTGCCTCATCCCCTCCTCAGCCTTGAGCTGTACATCTCCAGTGAAAGTGGATTACCTTGTTGTCCCCAAAACCTCTTTGGGTTTGGTGACTGATAGAGCTGTCAGGGAGGAATTGCAGCCTTGGTGTTCTTGGTGGTGCAGAGCTTGGGTTACCTGGAGCAGACCCAGGGCTTTGGCTCTGTTTGTGGCTGTCTGCATTTATTTTTCTCTTGGAAGTAACAGGAATCTCCCAGCTGCACATCAAACTTGGAGCACTGCTGGTTTCATTGCACCTGACTCATGGCTTGGATTTTTGCAGGCAAAAATGCCAGTTTGTAAAATTGGTATTGGGACTTGTGTGCTGTGTGGTCATGCTACTTTATTCTGGTGCCTGTTTATTAATTCACCATGCAGCTCTGTCTTGGGATTTAAGGACATATTTAAAAAGCTTAAACATTGCTCTCTTAGCTCTAAGATGACCTTCAAAAGCTGAATCAAGTGGTAAATCAGTGCTTCCAGATGACACCAAGCACTAACTCAGAGATGTGCTCTCCTGCTGGCATTAGTGAGGTATTCATTTTAACTTTCACACTGCCAGCAGATTTCCAAATGAATATTTTGCTTATTTTGACTTCAATAAATAAGCTGATAAGTATTGCATTTTAGGAGAAGTAGGGAGCAGAACAGCCCTGCGTTTTGTTGCTAGCCAAGAAAAAAGGCCTTGCCCACTGAAAAGCTGAACCAACATCTCCACAAAATGCAGAGAGAAGGGGATGTGCCTCTTGCAGCAGCAAAAGCATCTTTTTGCCTGCAGAACACGAAACTGTCTCCTTTTTTACACTGTAGGTTGCTGCGAGTCCAAAAACATTCCCCCCACGCAGCTGCCAAACCTTGGCTCTGCCCTTCAGGCTTTGCTTGCTCAGGGTGTGCCAGGATACCTGTAGCAATTAAAAGTCAGGTCAGTTTTACTCTAATAAGATCCCTTGGAAAATCCCTTGGATCTCTGTTTTGGCTGTGCTTCCAGAAGCTTTATTACAGCTTTTGTGTCCATATTTTATTACAGCTACGGAATCTTGGAATAAAACTCGGTGCCAGCTTGTACTTGCCTCTTGCAGTGGGGCAAACTTTATTGACTTGGTGTTTTTTAGAGATAAATTTAGTCTTCTTCTAAATAAGTTGCCTGTTAAGCATTTTTTTTAATGAATGCAGGTTGTGGCTCATAATTTTTAAAGGGCAAATGGAAAACAAAGTAGAAAGAATCATTTATTTTGATACTGCCACAAACAGCGCTTCTCCCTTCTTTTGGGCCCCCCACCAGTAGATTTGGGCACACTGAGTGTGCACACAGGATTAAACTGCTTACAGTATTCCAAGAATTCTGGGATGGCAGCAGATGCCTATTTCAGTAATTCTGTCTTTACTCTGTGAGGCAGAATCTGTGAAGCTGCAGCCTTTCAGGTACTGTGGTAATAGGAACAGATGTCCCACTGGGGTGTCACAGATGCAGTCTGCTGCTCCAGCAGCTCCTGTGGCCATCCAAGGTCTTTTTCCCACATCTCACCCCACCCTTTGACTGGTTTCATCCATCATGAAGCTTGGTCAATGTACTCAGTTTTGTTTTGTTTCATTCTTATTCATAGAATAATTAATTAATAATATTTTTTTCTTTTTGTTTTTCTCCTGTCTTCTGTTACTGTTTGACCCCTGGCTCATTGATTTGTTCCACTTTAGTTTCTTTCATTCCTGGGATGTGTTCCTTCCCATAACACTCAGTCTGGTCTTTCCTTCTCTCTCTAGTCCCTTTATCCTGAAGTTTGGTGCCTTTGGGGATTTCAGCTGCTCTGAATTTATGTGAAAGGAGCACCCTTGCAATAGTCATTCTCTTGTGCCTGCACTAACAGACCCAGTGATGCCTTGTGGGGTTTTTGTTACCTTTGCCAAAGACAGAAACTGTTCTCAACTGGTTCCACATTTATTTTTAGTCTTTAGAAGGGAAAAAGTTGTGTATTTGCATTAAATAGAACCCAGAACTTTGCCTGTCCATGAACCCATGGGCTACCACTGTGTGTGGGACAGCAGGAGCTAAGGGGGATCCCACATGGAGAAATCCCTTCTCAGGGGTGGTAAGATGGAGATTTGAAAGGAATCACTAAAAAATTTATTCAGAATAATCATGTGGAATTGCTGTCAGTGCAGGATGAAATACCCTGAAGTCTCACCTTGAGGTCTGGAACAAGTTGGGTCAGTAAATAAAAGAAAAACTGAACAGCTTTTTCTGCCAGAAGGCCAAGGACTGCCTCTCACTTCGTATCCCAGGGAAACTGAACCCAGGGAATGTTTGGTGTGTGCAGGACTGAAAGAAGTTTGGTTTTGTGGAGAATGGAGGGAACTTCAGGTGGTTGTGGAAGGATGGGCTTAGAGAGCAGAGGAGAGAAGTTCATGGAGGTTTTCCTTGCCAAGAGTGCAGGAGGGGCACGGAGGTGTGAACAAAGTGTTAATGTGTCAGGGCTACAGATCCCTGCTCGGGGCAGCTGGGGCATCTTGAAACTCGTATTTTAAATAAAAATCTATTCTTGTTCTACACTGAGGTTTTATTTCCTTGAAAACTGTAGCCACATTTCTACTTGCAAGCAATTTTTTTTAAATTCATGTGCCTTAGCATTGACAGATTTAGGGATAAACAAATTAATAAAATTCAAATGGGGTTCTTTTAGTGAGCTGTTACTTAAAATGTATGCAAATCTGTCTGAGCCTTTGGGCCCTTGGCAGCCATCCTGGGCCGTGCATCATTGTCTCACTGGTTGTAATCCCTGCTTTCTCCTTCAGCAGGATATTCCTGCTGATAGGCTGGGAAAAATACCTCTTGTTTGTTTACTCTTAAGAAATTGAGAAAAGATAAAATCCTGTGGGTACAGTTTTGAAAAACCAGGTTTGTTTTGGGAGTGTCTAGCTGAACTTGATACCTGTGTGGTTCAAACAAAATCTAGCAAAACAGTTCACATTACTTGGAAAATAACTTGAAACAATGTGTGTTTGTCTCCCAAGTTTTTTTTTTTTTTCCAAAAAGTTAAGCAGCTAGATTGGAGGATTTACCTTTGAAACAATAAATATTTGAAATCAATAATTATTTTAATAAACTTTGCTAGAAAGAGCCCTTATTTCAGTATAGCATGGATGTTTCTATCACTTAATTTGAATCAAGTACTAGCTCTTCCTCAGCTGGAAAATTGTTAAGGAGTTCAAAAACAAGAAAAAAAATTTCGTCTTTTAGTTTGAAGACAGAGTTCTGAAATTTGATTATTTTTGGTCATTCCACCTTCTGGTTTCTCTAATTGGTACAGCTCATTAGCTGCAGAGAGCCTTTCATCAAATTTCCAAACAGCTTAGATTTTCTATAGGCATCACTTGCTGTATGTAATGTACGTATTTCTTTCAGCACTTACCCTGATTCTTAAAGAAACAAGTTCAGTGCCTGCTTACAAATAATGCTTTATCAAATTATTGTTTCATAAATAATAGGCAAATGCAATCCCAGCAGATTTTACTTTAGCCTGGACTTGAGGTGTCTGTGCAGGCTCATTTCTTGGTTAAAGCCAGCTGAAGAGTCTGGGTAGATTTGTGAGCAGCTTTTGCTTTCTTGACTGACTCTTTAGCGATTTTTGTTTGTTTATTTTAATTTACTGCTCAAATATTATGGTTAGTCACAGAGAGCTTGTTCCCTGATCAGATCACTTAACCTTTGCATCCATTTGTGAGCAGCTTTTGCTTACTTGACTGACTATTTTTTAGCTATTTTTGTTTGTTTGTTTAAATTTACTGTTTAAATATTATGGTTAGTCACAGAGGGTTTGTTCCCCCATCAGATCACTTAACCTTTGCACGGGGAAATGAAGCTGAAGAAAGCATTGGAAATTGTCTGCAGTGAAGGTGATCATTTCAGAGGAGAAGTGTCTAAATCTGGGGAAATAAGCAGCATCTCAAATGCTTTTTTTATCTGTGCTATATCAGCATATACCTCAGCTCCAAGTTTAAAACGAGTTTTTTCCTTTTTTGTGAGGGTTGAGAAAAGAGAAAGATCCATAGGTGCTATTCATGCACACTTGTATTAATTTTTTTATTAGCAGCTGTTCTTTCTTGCATCTTTGACCAAGGTGTGAAAATGGGTTTGATCTTTCTCTGGCACATTTCATAGCCTGTTTGTCAGTGGAAAATACAACCTTTCAGTGATAATGGTATTCATGCAGTTGCAGTAAAATGCAGCCAGTAACCCAGCAGATGGATTCACAGTGTGTGGTTTGTGTCTCAGGAGCAGACAGCAGCGTTTTCTGTGGCTGGATGGAGCTGGGTAAGCAGTGCTCCAGGTTTTATAGAGGAGCCAGCCCTCATCTTATAAACTGGATCTGTCATCTTTGGATCTTGGATAGATGTGCATTGCAATTTGTAGGATTAAAGGGCATAAAAAGATCAGGCTGGATGGGCGGGGAGTAACCTGATCTAGTGGAAAGTGTCCCTGCACATGGAACTGGATGATTTAAGGTCCTTTCCAGCAGGAATCACTCTGTGATTTTATGAGCACCTGGCAGACTTCGTTATTGACAAAACAGTGGTGAAAAATACTGCTGAAACTGCTACCTTGGTTATGAATGTCTCCTTCCACCCTCTGCATTGTCATCTGCAGGAACATAAGAGAGTTCTTCCCCTGGAACACCACAGCGGTGGTGTCTGCTGCTTCAGGTGCTAAATGTGGTGGGTTTGCAGCAAAATCCTTCTACAATTTATGCCTCAGAGTAAAAGTCCCTTCTGGAGCCTGCAGGGACTGACAGCCCTCAGTAACTTGGCAGCTGGCACCTCGCTGAAGCAGCAGCTGGGCTGGAGAGCAGAATGGGGGTAGTGACAGCTTTTTCCCTGGAAAGTGTCGTGTGTTATTTCACACAGGGAATGCAGGAGGAATCCTCTCCTGCAGAGACAGAGTTGGGGCTGTTCAGCCTGGAGAAGAGAAGGCTCCTGGGAGACCTTAAAGTCTCTTCCAGAACCTAGAGGGGCAGCAGGAGAGCTGGAGAGGGACATGGAGCAATGGGACTAGGTGTTAAACTGAAGGAGGATGGGTTTATCTTATATATTAGGTAGAAATTCCTCCCTGTGAGGGTGCTGGGGCCCTGGCAAAGGGTGCCCAGAGCAGCTGTGGCTGCCCTTGGATCCCTGGAAGTGTTCAAGGCCAGGTTGGAGCAGCCTGGGATAGTGGAAGGTGTCCCTGCCCATGGCAGTAGAGCTGGGGCTGGATGAACTTTGAAGTCCCTTCCAACCCAGCCCATTGTGGGATGGTCTCCCATGGTTCTGCAGAACCTGGACGTGGCTCTCTGAAGCTCTGGGTCCTGCTCAGTTCAGTGCTTGTGCAGCAGAGGAATGGAAATGGGATTTGTGTTCTCCTGAATTCCTGGGCTGTAATGAAAATGAACTGTCTTGTCTGTTGTGTTCCTTGTAGGGATCTTCAATCCTCACAGTTTAGAATGATTTGTTCACTTGCAAATGGCCATCCTGTCATAGTGGTAGTTACAGAACTGCTGTTTGATGGGGGATCTTTGAATATTCCCTATTTCTTCATTCCTTGGGCACTCTCCCTAACCATTTCCTTGGATATTCCTGCTGCAGTGATAATTAGAGAACTTTCTTGCTGCACTTAATGAGCTACAGACCTTTCAACGGCTCAAAGCATCTTGAATTTTTATCTAAAATTATCAAGTACTGGTGCTGTTATTTTATGTCTTCCTTTCTGAACCAACAATTCACCCTCTTATAATTGCATATATTTGGACAGAGCCTTAACATTTAATGCAGATTCTTAGGAGCCTCTCAAAATTTTTTTTTGGTGACTGAGTATTGAATGAAATACATTTGAACTTAATTGTTTTTTACTTTAAAGGAAAGAAAAGAGAAGTTATTCCTGAAGTAGTTACTTTTTTAAATGATGAAGTCTTACCAGTGTGCACCACTAGAGTGTAGTGCTCATTGACAGATTGTTACTGGTCTCCTTGTAATTCTACCCACCAGTGAGGCTTCTATGGATTATTTTACAACCTGCAGAAATACCAATTTTTTCTTTATTAATTATGTATTTTTTAAGGATTTCATACATTTGGGAGCAATTTGTCATGGGTTTTTTAGTACTATACATCCCAATATCTTGGAAAATAAAATAGAAAATGTAAATCAGTTTTAAAACATTTATATTCAGCCACTTTTCAGTAGTATTTCAATAGATTTGGAGGATGCATAGCACAGCTACCACCACTAACAAAGAGAAAATATTTGGTTTATAGTACCTGGCAAGTGGAGCATTAGTCCTGCCTGCCTTTCATCTTCCCTGTTTTTTTTAAACTGAAGGATTTCAGGCCAAGAGTGCCAATGCAGCTGTAATCCTCAGCACAATATGGAGCTAAGCCAGTTGGACTTTGTAGGTAATGATCACAGGGAAAGCTGGAAATGTGATTATTAATGTATTTGTATAAACACAGTAATTGGGGAGGGAATTGCTCCAGCTCTCTGAGGACCTGTATTTATGGGAAATCATTTTCAAGATGGGAAAAATCTGACATGATTAAACTATTTTAGTAAATCAGCTTGGCTTTCCAGGTTCAAATCACAATGGAATCTCTAGGACTTCTGATTAAGTAGTATTATTCCATCCAATTTATGTCTTTTTTTTTTTTACAATTATGTTATTCTTCTTTCATGCTGTATGTTTTAATGTATGCATGCTTAAGATGTTTTCTTATCCTGCTTGATAAAATAACCTTTTCTCAGAAAATTACATTTTTTAGAACATACATATTGATTTATATGCAGATTTTCTTATTCCAGACAGTTCTAAAACTCTTAATTATTATTTTTTAAATTATTTTCTAGTTGGTCGAATTATGTTTCAGCTCTTCTCAGACATTTGTCCAAAGACTTGTAAGAACTTCCTTTGCTTGTGCTCGGGTACGTAGCTGATTTTTCAAATATTTATTGTTAATAAATAATTATTTTTAGTGTTAATAATTTTAGTGTTAATTATCATTTTAGTGTTAATAATAATTTTCGTGTTAACAATAATAATTTTTGTGTATGGAAAGAGCTGCTTAAGCAGGATGGGGCTCAAAGACAATGATTTTTCCTCACAGAATTCATGCATGTCTAGAGCAAGAAGAACAAGGCTGGTATTTGGCCTGCAACAAAAGAGGAGCTGAGCTCAAGGGCAGTGTGTTGCTTTTTGTGTAAGGTGTCTGAGCTGAGGGAGGTGCTGCAGCTCCTGCCAGTGGAGCAGCTGCTGTGTCTTTTACCTGACTGGGAGAGCACTGGAGTACTCTAAAGGGGAGTGAGAAAAGGGCCTGGGACTTCTGACAAAGCTCCCATCTCAGTGTACCAGCTCTGTTGAAGAGCTTTAATTTTCAGTTTTAAATGGAACAGAAATACTATCATTTATGTGTTCATAATACATAACCTCAGAAAATACCATGAAAGTATTACAGTGCCACAAAAATACTTCATTTGTGTGAAGTATAGCATAGCTCACCCATTTCATTGTTAAATTTTGAAGTTCTAAATTATTTCAGCTGATGTAATGTTTGGAAAAGTGTGTTAAAAACTCCTCACTGGAGGGTTTTATGATATTCCATCTTATTAAAACAATTCAAATGCAGACTCTAGTCTGAACTGCTCTTCACTTCTGGGTCTGCAGCAGAGGCAGCACTGGGGGTGTTCTGTTGGTACAGGAGTGTAACTGTACCAGGTGCTCAAATGCCATGCAGGATCCCATTCTCTAAGGGATTTCCATAGCCCTGAGGGACATCCTGAAACATGACCAAACATGCAGGCACATCTTCCATGGTGTTGTTTGGTGAGAGGTTTCCAGCTTCTCAGTGCTGTAGCACAGAGGGGGATGTTTTGGGGAGGAGTGTGTCCATCCCTGTAATAAACAGCTTTGCTTGCATAACTGATGTGGAAAGCAAAAATGGGGTAGGAGGAGGTGTGGATTGGGATTATGGGTGTGGAGAGGCAGGTAGATAACTTGTGTTCCCTGAGTGAAGGATGATAAACAGCAATGCCCTGAGTGGCTTTTGTGCCACAAACTGCCTTTTGCCCTCATCCTTGCAGGGATGGCCTTGGAATGACAAATTTGGGATGATTGAGCTGGCAGGTAATTTGGGGTGGCAGAGTAATAGATTGCAGCAGGGGAGTGTTGGCTCTGGGTAATGAGTGTACCTGCATTTCTGAGAGTGCAGAATGTTTGGTGACATGTCCTCTAACCCAGTGTCAAATACTTATTCCATAACCAGTGATGGGGTGGTGGAACTGATTGGGTTGTTTGTCCTGTTATTTATCCTGTTGATTTGTGTTCCAGCATCTCCTGTACACGTGGATAATATGGGGTTTTAACTGTTGCACAGTGTATATTATTATTATTACAACCTTTTATTGTTAATTGCCACATTCTGCCAGCTCCCCTCCTCTGGGAAGCTCAAGTCAGTGTCTCTTGACCAGTATAAATCCCTCCTGGATCCACTGCCTAGAACCTCAGCCCTGCCAGGCATTGTGACCTCATCCACAAGCCCAGGGTTGCTTTACTTCTGAATTTTGGAAGAAATGCTAATGAAATTTGAAGTTGTGGGACCACTAACTCAAAAATCACCAGCCTGGCTGCTGTGCAGCTGGTGTTAAGGGGTGACCAGACACTCTGCATGGATTGGGGGAAGATGTGGAAGCTTGGAGTAGCTCAGTCCCACTTTTCCAAGTGTGGATCACATTGAAACTGAGCTGAAAACTGTTTTCCTGGCTTTTCTCCTGGGAATCATCTGGCACATCCAGATGTCTGAGTGGTTTGAAAAGGATACTGTGACCTGCATAGGAGTGTAGCTGTACCCACAGAAAATAGTTAACCCACCATTAAAATCTTGGTTTTTTATAAATTGTCCTTAGTAGATTTTCACACTCCTTCTTGAGGGAGGAAGGGAAATTTTTTAAGAAACAACTTAATTTTCAGAGTCCCCTTGTAAAGATCCCCCTTCTGGATGGTGAAAAGCCATCAGGTAGGACTGTGTTATCTTTTCGTTATGCCTTCCCTGTCCATTAGAACTAGGGAGGGAAAACCCTTGGAATTTCTTCAGTGACAATCTGTAGATTCTTTTTGTTTCACCTTCTTGCAGGTGAAAAAGGAATTGGCAAAACAACTGGGAAGAAGCTGTGCTACAAAGGCACCACATTCCATCGTGTGGTTAAAAACTTCATGATTCAGGGTGGGGACTTCAGTGAAGGTAAAATGGGCTTTTAAAACTGCCAGGTTGAACAGAAATGTTATCCTTTATGTGTTCATAACTTCAGAAAATACCATGGAAGTATTACAATGCCATAAAAATACTTCATTTGCTGTGAAGTATAGCATAGATCACCCATTTCATTGTTCATGTTTCAACTGATGTAATATGTTTAGAGACGTGTGTTAAAAACTCCTCACTGGAGGGTTTTATGATATTCCATCTTATTAAAAACAATTCAAATCCAAATTCTAGTCTGAACTGCTTTTTACTTCTGGATCTGCATCAGAGGCAACACTGGTGGTGTTTTTTTGGTACAGGAGTGTAATTTTGAATAAGTTTAAAATTAATAATAAAATATTGAATGAGCAAGAAATGTTACAAAATTCTCCAGAAGGAGTTTTCCTGGAATTTTTTGGTCCTTTCCTGAAATAACTGTCTTTATCAAAATACCTGTTTTCACTGTGTCCTGAAATCCTGGTCCTGACCAAAAGAGCCTGAGGAGGGAATATCCTATTTTGACAGTCAAGTGCTGGTGGAATGTTTTGCACAGCTTTTGTATAAATGAAACAAAAAGTTTTAATTGATGCTTTTTACTGTGTAGGTAATGGAAAAGGAGGTGAATCTATTTATGGTGGCTATTTTAAAGGTAAGAGCAAATATGTCTTTGCAGATTCTCTATTCAGCTCTGAGATAAATAAGTCTTGATTCCCAAACTACTTAATGAAAACAGGTTCACTCATAGATCTCCTTTTGCATGAAACTAATGTTGCATGAGAATTCCTTTTATATGCATGACTTTCAGATAATTTTTTGTTAATACTTAACTTAAATTGACAATTAGTTAAGGCTAACATAATTGGTTAAACATGACTTTCAGCATGGAGGCTAGGCAACTTTATTCATGAATAAACTCCTATCTTCCTGCCTAAAACTGTCAACATATTCTTTTGTTTATAGAGAATGTGGTCTTTTGCAAAATGAAAAGGTAAGAGACAAAAGCTCAGTAACACAAATTCAAACTCTGTTCCCTTGTCCCCTCCCTAGTAAATATATAGACAACTGCTAAGTCCCTTTGTAGATGGATATCTGTGTTGCTTGGAGAAATGAAAAGTTTGTGCCTAACCTTTGTGAGGGTTAATGACTTATTCTGAGAGAGAATCCAAATCATTCCAGCTCTAAACAGTGATTTCTTCTTTTGTTAATGTCCCTTTTCCTCCCCTTCCCTACTCAAGGTTTGTATGCTTAGGGTTCATTTCTGACTTTATTTATATGCTGCACAAGTTATTTTCCTTGCAAAAAATTGGTAAATAAATGTACAATTACCTCTTGTAAAGATCTATTGGAAGGAAAATGGTGAGTTTTTAAATTACTTGTTTACAGACATACAATTATTTATTTAAAAAAACAGATGGTTACTGTGATATTCAAGTGTTAAGACAGTGAATATATTTATTTACAGCCTCTGATTCTCTGTGTAGTTAGCTGCATGAAACGAAGTTCATTTTAAAAAAGAGGCATAGTTTGATGTGGAACTATTGAAGTTTTTAATCAAGGAAAGGCTTGAACAGATCTATTTACTAAGAAGTTACTCAGGGTTAGTTTCTCATGGTTAGTGCTAAATATGCAGGATTGTGTTTTGATATGTGATCTAAAAATTAATAGCTTTGTACATTGAAATTAGTATTTTTATCTTTGGAAATGACCTGGAGAAGATCTGGTTTTATATTTTGCTGTACAACCAGAACTTCTTTTTAATTCACTGCAATATAAAATACATGTTTAGTTTACTCTTAATGGCTTTTATACTTGGATTCAGATGCAGAGAGGTTTTTTTTTTCCTTCTGTGCTTTGAGACTTCCAGTTTTGAGTGTAGAGGTGGCATACCAGGGAAATAAACAGCCTTTTCTGCTGATCTGTCCACCTGGAGTGTAAATAACAGCATCATGTACGTTAATTATCGTTTTAGAATGTCAATAATTCTACCAACCTTGTTCTTACCCAAATAACTCAGTATTTAAATCCATTATCTAATGTTTATTGAAGACACTCATAATGACTTGGAATTATTTTTAATTAGAAATGTTTGCACTGTATCTGCATCATTTTAAGAAACATAACTGTAATTTGAAGAGGCTTGTTTAAACCTGATTATTGTTTTTCCTCCAACCTCTTCCCATTTCTCCAGCAGCAGCAGAATTTCTCCTTAGACCATCCATAAGTTACTAAGAAAACAACCTGCTTCCCTTGCCGGGGAAAATCTGACAAACATATTTTTTCTTCAAACAGATGAAAACTTTATTCTCAAACATGACAGAGCGTTCCTTTTGTCAATGGCAAACCGAGGGAAACATACCAATGGTTCCCAATTTTTCATGTGAGTAGATGTGATCCCCCAGTGGAGCTTTTCTTACACAGAGAAGCGCTGTTCATGAGAAAGATGGTATTGCTAAATTTTCCATATCCATGTTCTCCACCTGATCCTGGCTAGGAGGGAGTGGCACCTGCAGGAGGAGGTGTTACAGATCACTATTTCCTTGTGGCATTCATTTAGATTAAAGCTGGTGCTCCGTGGATGTTCTTCCTTTGTGGCTTTTTTTCCCCCTAAAAATCTGATTTATGTTCAGTTCTTAGCGGCCAGGAAATAGATTCTTTGCCTTTGTGGGTGCACAAATCTCATCAGTTTATCTGCAAATGACAATGATGAGCATTTTATGTAAAGGGGGAGTGAGGTATAGAGGTGGTTTGTATGGTTTTGCTCTTTAAAAAATGGTGATTTATGACTTACTTTTGGGGGGGTGTTTTGTTTGTTGTTTTTTTCAGGATGAGTGGGAATTTTTATTTGATTTATTGTGATTATTATTAATTTTTTGAGTGTTTGTTCCTGACATTCTTTTTTAATACATATTCGGCATAATTCTGTTAACTTGTGCTTATACCAACACTATGTAGAGTTATGTGCTTATAACCAGAGTTTTCCTTCATTACCTTAAAAAAAAATGCCATTGTAGCAACCACATTCTGTTAAATTATAGAAATTACAGAAAACACAATAATCTTTACTCATAAGCAAAACACTCAAGTCTGATAATTGAGGATATCCTGGTCAAAGCAGGTGTATTTTAGGTTGAGTATCAATTTTTTCAAGCTTGCAAACTCAGATGTGATTATTCCTTTTGTTAACTCCCTTCTCAAAATTACCTCCTGTTAATGTTTACCAGTTTGTATGTGGAAAGAGCAGGTTGATAACTTTAGTCTAGAAATACTTTATGAAACAACACTGGGGTTTGAAAAGTAAATTTTAGCATAGTTACTGAACTAGAAAAAGTCTTTTTTTCTTTGCCATCTTTCTTGGGGGATAAGAATGAATGGCGCTTCCCTGTCTTCAGTAAAGGAGTAAATTGTCCTCAAAAATCTTGGTTTTTTTTCTTTGCCTGAAAAAGATCTTCAGTATGATATGATGTAGTTCAGATAAGAAACATTTTTAGGTCTTTTCCTAAAAAATGTCCTGAAAATGGAAGATGCATAAGAACCTAAAAGAAAGTCTCACACTCACCACTGTTTAGGCATTCCATAGAGATAAAATTGTTTCAAAAGCTTGTTTTCTGTTCCCTTCAAAGGAAAGTTCAGATGTTGTGCTTCATTACAATAAATCTGAAAGGATATGTGTGCACATTAATATGGAAAACAGTTTCCATAAATACAACTCCATGGCTTAATAAGCTCTCTGAAGGCATTGCTTCATTATTTTTTACTTGATGACTTGCCTTTGGGTTCTCTTGCCTTAATTTTCCATTTTTAAGCTTATCTGAACATTAAACTTGAAAACCTAATGATGTCACATCAGTCAAGCAGCTGTCATTTGAGGGCTCTAAAGTTTCTTTTCTCTCCTGCATTTGATTCCAAAGTCATCTTCTTTCCCTGATGCTTGGTAGGCTCAGCTTGTTCAATCAGATTTCAACACCTTGTCTCTCCCCACACACCAAAACAACCCAAGGTTGTGTTGGATACTAAATTATAATTAATACAGAACAATAAATGAAGATTATTTAAAAGCACTTTCATCAAATACTGAAGTATTTTGAAAGATGCAGATTCCTTGAAAAATTCAGGGTTTTTTTCATATGATCACTCTAAGGAGAAGTGTGAGTTCAGTAGGAATTGAGGGAGAGTAAGAGACCTAAACACTTCCACATGAGCTGGGTTCACCTGGGCTGCCTGCAGGAGTCCAGAGCTGGATGTAGCTCTGGTTAGGCTCAGGGTTAGGCTCCTGGGCTGTCCTCTGTGGCCTTCAGGATGAGGAGGCTCTGGAGCTTTTGCCTTCCCATGCACATTTCTGGGCTGTCTCTAATGTCTGAAAAGGCACCAGCCTGCCCTGGAGCCAGGGAAGAGAATGAGGATTGCAAGTGAGAAACAGCTCCTAAAGGTTTTATCTAGGCAGTTTGTGCCTTCACTTTAAAAAGCAGTTTATTAAAGCAGTTAGTCTTGCTGGGTGCCATTTGTCTGATTACTTTAGGGAATGTGCAGTGCCTCTATAGAGCTTTTCTTTAGTAAAATACTTCCTTCCTTTACACTTTAAGCTGAAATTAAAATGTGTTTTTTTATACTCCCAGTAATGCTCAGTTTCTCAGTAGTTTATCATTAGGAAAAATATTATTCAAATGTTTAACCTGAAATGTGTATGAAAGGCAATATTCAGTGGTAGCCTTCAGATTTTTTTCTTTTTAATATTGGTATGTATTTCATTTATTAAATTTATAGAAAGGGAGCTAGTTGATCTGAGGTTCTTTAGAGCTCTGCATTTGTTTTCAGGGGTGAAAACTCTGTATCTTGTACACATCTAATGTAGCAGATAAGGAGTGCAAATAAGTGATTTTCTTTCCTATGACAGTTTGTCCAAGTAGGGCAAAAATAATAGCAAGGATCCTGACTGTAAGAGTTCTGTTAATTCATCACAATTCCCTGCTCTCCAGAGAAAAATTATATTTGGAATAATGAGTCTTTACATCAAGTAATCAGGCAGCAAATGTCTCTTTGGCATATTGCACCAGCAAGCCAGGCACAAGAAGACTCTGTAATGCCTAAAAGTTGATTTAAAATGGACAGTTTTAGTTGAAACAGAATCTCCAGACTCATCTTAATGTAAACAGGCATCTGAGCCATCCTAAAAAATCATCAGCTTTCTTGGAGTAGTCAGGGATTTCCCTGGCATGAAAGAGCTTGGAGAGTTTATGGGCAGCAATGAGAGCTGGGCATGGGAGAGGCAGTGGAAGTGATGTTAGGAAGCTTCAGGGAAAAGCTTGGACTGAAATCAAAGCACAGTGCAGAGGTGGAAGGAGTCAGAAATGTGTCTGTGTAGTATCAGAAGTGCTGGGTTTAATGCTTGTCAACTAACTCCCCCCCTTTTTTTATTCCCCTTAAATTGAGTAGGAGCAACAGTTGGGTGGGAAGCAGAAAGTGTAGCTGAGGGAGGACTGTGAGTTCCATGCACGTGTGCTGTAAATAGGCCAAGTCTGTTCTCATGTGCCTGAGAAACATTTCCTGCTCTGGAGGAACACAGCACTTGGCAGTCCAGCAGAAAGGATCCAGAGAGATTCCCTCTAGATTTGTAAAATACTGCAATTTCAGTTTTCTCTACCCAGGGGTTTGTAGCAGTTCATTGCAGGCTTGTGTTGAAGAGAGTTGGAAAGTTTAGAAATTGGCTCTTTGTGTTTTCAGGGAGCCCCACTCTGATTTTTTTTTTTTTCTGTGAATTACTTCCTGTAGAACCTTCAATGATTTTACAAGTGTTCTAAATCCTTCTGGGGATGTAAATCTGTAACTGTCCTGTTTCCATGTGGGTCCTGAGCTAGGAATCCCTAGGATGGGGCAGAGATTGGCAGGAACCACCCAGAATCATCTTTTTTTTTTCTGTATCTCCAGTAGCTGCTTTGAATGGCTGCTGCCAGCATCAGCAGCAGTTCCTGGGGAGCACAGACAGAGCTCCTTGGTACCCAGGGCTCTTCTGGCTATTCCAGCTCAGTGCCTGGATTCCTTTGGGTGATGTTCTGGAGCCCTGTGCTCCCTTCTCCTTCTCTGTAAATATCTTGTCTCTTTAGAGCCATTCCATCATTCCTGTGGCCATTCCCCACGTGCCAGTGAGGAATTCACAGTACAGAATAGTGCAGCTCTGGTGAAAATGAGGGAATCAAGGAACTTTACTGAGACTCCTGATCCTCCCACTGCTCAGCTCTGTTTCCCCTCTCACACCAAATCTGCCAAGCAAACCACAAGTGCCCCTGGCTGAAGGAAGAGTAAAGCAATAACAGGAAGCAAAACAAAGTAACCTCGTAGAGAAAAGAGGGAAGTTTTGTGTCATAATTATTTTATTTAGTTCAGGAATAAGCCCTTAGTGCAACCTAAAGAGGACTCCTGGATTCTCTTCCTTAATAGTTCAAATGCTTGGAGTTCTTGCCTCTCTGTTCCACAGCTATTTAAAACTTGAGTCTGATTTCCTATTACTGACAGATTTTTTTTCCCTTTTTGAGGGTGTTGTAGGTTTAATGTGTCTCTCAAGCTCTGCTTCCTTGCTCAGAACTAAATAGCATTTTTTGGTTTAAAAATGTTTTAATGTGTGGTGCCATGCCCAGTTCATAAATTGAAACAAAGGAACCACTTTGATCTGCTAAATGAAAGATAAAATAATTTGGGAGTACTCTTCTTTTGATTTTACAAATTGTTTCTGAATGTTACCAGCTCATTAAAAGTAGTTAATATCTTTTTGGTGTCCCAAACCAGGTATTTTTCTAATCAACAGTTAATAATTCCCTTTTTTTGTTGTTGTTGTTGTGAATGGAATACCTTTGAGGTAATTATTGAACAGTTGACTAATACAAAATTGAAAAAATGTCAAATGGAAGGGGCTGATGTTGCATTATCTTTGAATATTATTGGTACACGTGCACTTCCCACACAAGCAGGTCACATTGGCTTGATCAAAAGTTTATGGAAAAATGAAAACATTTCCAGGATACTTTAATGCATAATCAATAACAAAAAGATCATTTTAGCACTTGGCTGTGCAGAGATATAATTAATCACTGAGAGTTTGTTGGGGGTGAGGGGAGGGCTGTGGGTGAGCTCAGCTGATAATGCAGTTTTCAAACATTGCTGCTGCTCAGAATTCCACCAGGGTAAAATCCAGTACCAGCTGCTGCAGCTGTTTGGGCTTTTTTGCACCTGCAATGTGGTTTTTGTTCTAAAATTCTGAGCAGAAGCAATCAATGCACATATTTTAGAGAAAGCACTGGTTTTTCTTACTTGTAGAAAAGCTTCATAGTAGGAGGAGGATAGCTAACTATAATATATCTGAAGCTGTGAACTTCCTGGCTGTACAGGTATCCTTTGTGAATCCAAACATTTGTGTGCCAGCCTGGGGAGTTTCTGCTTAGGAATGGATTCAGCAGAACCTTTGAACCCCTGTGGAGCTGCAAGCATGTGAATAAACCCACAGAAATGGGTTATTCACCTGCTTCAAGTTGGGCTTTTTTTGCTGGAATGAGACTTAGAGGGGAGTGGGGGAATTTTCTAACTGTTTGTTTTTGCAGTAGTTTTGCAAGCAGGTTTTGTCTCGAGTTTTCTTTTTGTTTTTAAGGAGAACTTTAGTTTTCAAAGTGTATTCTAAAGAAAATTTAGAGCCCTCTTTTAGGCATCCTTTTTCTGCATACAACTTGATTAATAATAATTTTAAACTTGTATTTAATAAAGCATAGACTCAGTTTTGTCTGAAAATGTATTACAATTTATTTCTGCCATTTTTGTGTAAAATTTACAGAAACAGTGTTACATCGTGCGCTCCAAAGGTAATGTCTCATTCCTCTAAGGCTGTGTCCTTTCCTTTTCTTTCTGTTTTTCTCTTTCTTGTTTTTCTGATCATATTGTTATGTGCATTGAACCCTTTCTTAGGCCTGAGATTCTTTGGGGGGGGTGGGTGAGAACATGCTTTTATCAAAAAGATGATTTTCTCTTCAGCAGTATCTTAAACCAATTTAAGCTTGAGTGAAGAAAAAAGGTCCTTGTGTAAATAACTTGCATAACAGTGTCTGTTAAAAGGCAGATTTTGAATGGTTTCAATGATGACAGCTCTATATAGAAATGTTCTAATAAAATATTATTTTGGGGGGATGAACTCATCATGACTTTAGGTTTCCATACTGCCAAGACATGAGGTAGGTTTGCTCCTGGTTAAGTTCTGAAGCCAAAGCAAATATTCAAGGATTGATGCAGAAAACCTTGAAATGCTTTTTAAAAGTGCACTTCTGCAGAATAAATGTCAGTTTACAGCCCTGACTCTGAGGTGAGAAAACTTTCAAAGGCACCACAAGGATATTTGGGGCTCTGCTTCCCATGGGAAGTTGTTCAGTCCTCGTGGTGCATCTGAAAGGTTTCCCTGTGGGACAGAGCTTCTCCTTGTTCTCTCTTGGTGAACAAGGACAGAAACCCTGGCCTTTATCTCTCAAACTGCCAGGGCAGTGGGGCAGCCTCTGCACGGGTTTTAATGCACCACCCACCCCTTCCTCTGCTCAGTAAGCACCAGCCCAAAGGCAGCTCCTGCTTAGGTAATTTGCTTAATTAGTCTCCAATGCTGCTGCAGCATGGCAGGAGCACCTGCAGCCTCCCCAGCCCTGGTTTTGAGCCTGTTGCTGTTTCCAGCTAATTTTAAACGCTGTCTTCACTACTACTGGTTTCACTGAAGTGACCCACTTCTATTTTTTTCACCCCTTTAAATCAGCTTCATAATTAAAGCCACTTAAACTGTTTACTTAACAGCAGGTTGTTAATGCAGTTAACTCTTGCTTCAAGAGCTTCAAAAGCCATAAGGATTTTTCTTTTTGTAGCATTATGCTGTGTTAGCAAGGAAAAAATCAAAGAACACCCACTGCTATTGAGAAATTTAATGTTGTGTTAATAGCATTTATTCCCCTGTGTTAACCCAAAGAAGCTTTCTGTATTATTCAGCATTACAGAAGTGGGTGGGCTGGTTGACATTTGGAACTTAAAAAATAAAATCAAGAGTGTAAACACTCCTGATTCACAGTTCCACCTTTAGGGATGTGTTCAGCACTGCAGGGTTTTGTGACCTGATAGTTCAAAACTCGAGGAAAGACAAGTGTTTAAAAAGTAATACTTTATTCTAGCAGTGAAAAACTGACTTCTTTATACCAAATTTGTGTTATTGTAAATTTAGAAAAATGACCTGTGATTGATCATTTATTTTGAGAGCGGGGAGTGCATTGGAAGAAGGCTTTAAAAGCACAGTAGTGCTTGGGAGGAGAGAAAGAAAGAATGTTTACAGAAGGGATTTTTCCCCCAATATTTGAGCAGGTTCTGATGTTCTTTACTCAATATTCCTGCATAGCAGGATGCCCTGTGCAGCAGAAATTCAGGCTCACTTGGAGAAGTAATTTCAGTTCTGTTTTGGAAAGGGATTTACAGCATTAGAGTCCAAAAGATTTGTACAAAAGACAGTTGCATTTTCCATTCAGGCTCAGTGTGAGAAGCTGAAAAATAGGGAGGAAATCTGCATTTATCAGTGAAGTGTAGGTGGCACAGAATGTCTGCTATTGATTTTGGGAAGCCTGTGAGTTTTTGAGCTGAAGTGTTTGATGATTTAATACAGAAATACTGCTTTGTGTTTTGAGTCAGGAGGCCAAGCAGGTAAATGGGCAGTGAGAAAGAAGTGGTGGGAGGTGAGGGGAAGCAGGGGATCCCTCATATATCATAATTCTTCTTTTTTTTTAAATAAACTGTCTTTAAAGTGACCTTGCAATCTAAGAAGCTAACAAGCTCAGAAACACTTAAATCCCACTGGTCACCTAATATTTATCACCAAATTGTATCTTCTCTGTGATTAAAAATCGTAAAGTTACATTAAATGTGTATTTAAAGGCACTTGGAAATTGTTTACTGCATGCATGAAATGATACTTGGTACAGCTTTTAGTATGCACACTTAGCTAAACTTCAAACAAATATGTAAAAGTTTAAGAAAGCCTGTGTGTATAATCTGTAATTTTAATTTATTAATTCCATGTATTTAACTGTATTTTTTCACTATTTTTGTCTTACCTTCACCCCTTTTTTTCTTTTTTTTTCTGTGTCATTCTCCTCTTTACTTCATCTGAATCCCTGATTTTTATTTTATTTTACCATCTTCCCATCTTGCTGTTTGTCCAACAGAACAACAAAACCTGCTCCTCATCTCGATGGGTAAGAATCCTTTCCAATTTCTCAAATGATTGCTGAAGTTTGAGGGTGATATTGAAAGTAGACAACAATGGGGAAACAAATCCTTAATTCTGTGGAAGATTATACAATGGGATGAGATGGCAAACAAAAGTTTCAGTTATATAAAAATTTCAAGTGGCGACTTATTTCCTAAAGCTGGACAAAAACTTGAATTGTTTTAAATCCTAGAATTATTTCTTAAAAACTGCTTGCTGCCCACAGCCCATAAATCTGGGAGTTGAATTGCTAAATTTAATATATTTGAGCAGTCATGTCTTTAGGGGCATATTTTTATCCCTAAAATTTATGTGGCATATGGAAGACAGAAAGAGAAATGTGGTACCATAGAACAAAACCAAGGATTCCTTTATTTTAACTGTCCCTGCAATGCCAGGGGGGAATTGTATCCTGGGTTTGTAGAGATCTATAAATTCTTCTCTGGGGAGGAGTTCTGTCATGTTTTATAGATGGGCTCTTGATCTTTATTGCACAAAACTGCAAAAATAGAAGGGTGGGTAGGAATTTTAATCTGTTTACCCTGTCCTTGTAGAGGAGACGAGACTGCTTCAGTTTGAGGGAAATACTTGATGTCAGAGTGGATCTTTGTTTCACATTGCATAAAATCTTAGCACTGTTAATGTTAAAAGCATTTTTAAAAACTTACTGCATTAACATCTCAATGTTTCTACCTCAGACTGATTTTTAAAATGTGAAATTAGTTGGAAAATCATCACGCTGATTCACGGATGTTTTGTACGTTGTAAATGCTTCCTTCCTGCAGTGTGCACGTTGTCTTTGGGCTGGTTATTTCTGGGTTTGAGGTCATAGAACAGATAGAAAATCTCAAAACTGATACTGCGAGCAGGCCCTACGCAGACGTCCGAGTCATTGACTGCGGGGTGCTGGTCACCACATCAGCTAAAGATGGTGAGTTCCCAGAGTTCTTCATTAGCTTTAATTCAGCATTCCCAAAATTAGTCAGGTTCATGTGTGGGGAAATTTGTAGGGAATTCTCCAAGCCTGACAGGAGGCTCACACAGTGGGTGCATCCCTGTGCAAACCTTGAGATGAGAAATGCTGGCTTAGAAATGCCATGGAATAGGACAGACATTGCTGAGAGAGAAATGGAGCTAGAAACAAGCTTCAAAGGATGGCCTTGCACATAAGAGCAGACACTCTGGAGAAATAGAACTATGAAAATGCATTGTGCCCACGAGGGGTAGTTTTAGATTATTGGTTTTAGGGCATTTTCATCATGGTGTGGCCAAAACTGATAGGCCAAGAAACACTTACAGAATATTGTAATTAGGAAATAGTTGGCTTCTGGTTGTGATGGAGTGAATGATAACATCTGTATTGTCTCACCCTTCTCATGAGACTGAAAATGGGATGAAAGATTTTAAAACACCTCTCAGTTGCCCCATCTCTGGGTCAGGAAAAGGCTCAATCCAACATCCCCCCCTCCCAGGAGCTGTTCCTGATCTCTCTTGCTGTGCTGCAGAACCTGTTGAAGGACAGAGCTCCTTTTGTTCTTCATGGGTTGGGTGGCTTGTCCATTCCTGAAGCACACAGGGAAGAACTCAAGGTCTGCTGGAGTTGAATCAATATAATTGTACCAGTGTGACCCTGGAAGCTCAAGGATTTCCCCCAGAGCAGGAGGGACTGTAATCACTTAGATTTGAAAAATTAGACAGGTGATGACGTGTCAGAAGTTTAAACAGGAATAAGTGGGTCAGAAAAGGGCTTAATCTGACACTCACGTTCTCAGAGAGTACAATGATTCCACCAACAGCTAAAAATCATTATGGTAGACGTGTAGAATCTTAATTAATTCTTGTGAGCCTGTAAAACATTAATCTTGGTGTAAGAGAGGAGGGCACAGCAAAAAAAAATATTTTATGCCCTCAACATTTGTCCCCTGCTCATGTTAGAGGTTGACATGACAAATTAAAAAAGGAATCAAAAGTTATTTTTCTGTATTTGTAAGAGGGATACATAAATGTGCTGTTCTCAAAGTTGGATTTTGTGCACTTTCCGAAGGTTTATTTTAAGATTCTGTAAAGTTACTATATGCAATATATGTGGTCACACTTACTTTCATTTTCATGAAGATTCATAGAGAATAAATGACCTTAGATATATGTTTGGACAGTCTCTGTGCATTAGTGGAGTGTTACAAGTTTGCATTTTCAGCCTAATTTCTGATTTTCTTTAAGGATAAGATGGTTATTTATGTCCTTTAGAGAAAGTCAAGAGGACCTTTAGTGTAAAAGTGTGAGGATACAAAAAAAAGAGAAAATAACTTTTAAGAATAAAAAATACACAGCTGGGCCAGTAACTAATTTGTTCTTCATCTTTGATTTGCAACCTGTGTATTGTTTGCAAAAGCACATAATTTTTTTTACTGTAAGTGGCCTTAGCTTATCTGTATATTCTGTCTTTGCTGGAAAATATTTGTATAATACCAGCATGAAGTTAGATGAATTTTTATTTTGATTCTTTGATATTGAGAAAAAGGTCACAGAGCTTCTCTAAAATAGCCCATTTGTATATTTTTTTCATCTATAAAATTGTGTGCTTTGTGCTTTTACATGCACTCACATGTGCACAGTGTCAATTGAAAATATCTGTTCAAGCTTTGGAGAAGAAGAAGAAAGTTTGCTCTGACTCAGAAGCCTCAGAGTCCTCTTCCAGTGTGTCCAGCTCTTCAGAATCCTCATCTGAGAGTGAGGCTGAGAATGAAAGGAGCAGGAGGAAAAAGAGGAAAAGAAGAGCTAAAACCAAACAGTCCAGGAAGCGAAGGAAGGAGGAGAGGAAGAAGGAGGATCCAAGGTGCAAGCGAACCTCAAGCCAAAGATGGTGACTGTTCTCTAAAATTTAACAATTGCAGTAAAATCTGGGGAATTGTGCTTTGTTTTCATGAAGTGCTCAAGCACTAAATATGAAAAAGCTTTTAAGTTTGGGGTTTGGTGCATGATTTTATAAACAAACAAAAAACCCTAAAGCTGAGCTTGTTGAGTTTTCCATTAAATGGAAGATCTTTGTAGATAGAAGCAAGAGTGATGTTGAAATTACTAAATTCCAACCTGTGAAGCTCTTCAGGGCTCAGCACACCTGTGTGAAAATGAGACTTCAGGCAAATTGCAGAACTTTGTACGTATATTTGATTATATTTTAAAAATATCTCACAAGCTGTAAATGAAAAGCAGAATTACTTGCTGTAAAGCAAGAACTGAACTTTCTCTCCAGTAATAGTTGCCTATCCTCCCTTTAGCCTAAAATGGGTTGTGGAACACATTTTGGTTGGTAGGACAACTTTAAGTTTCATGCATCTTGTGTTGGAATCCAGCTGGACAAAGGATTTTCCCAGCTGTCTGTGCTTTCTCACCCTGCTCTTTCCCTTAGCAGCCTTTCTGACAAGAGCGATGTCGCAGACAAAGTCGACCTTAGTGCAAAGCGGGACAAGCCCGTGGTACGTCCTGAAGAAATCCCCCCAGTGCCTGAAAATAGATTTTTGCTCAGAAGAGATGTGCCTGTTGTCAATATAGAGCCCGAACCGTAAGGAACTCCAAGCTTCTTATTCTGACTTGCTGAAAACTGTGCATGAAATATTCCTGTTAACATTCTCTTCCTGGGGCTGCTGACTGTAACTGCAGTGTCAGAAATGCTGCATGAGGTCATTTCTTTGTCCTTTTTACAGTTTCTTTTCCTTGTGACCTGTGCCAGGGGTTTTCACTGAGATATCGAGATGATTTCATTGGTCTTTAAGGTGTTAAACTCAATTAAAAACAATTCATGAATAATTTCAGAAGTAATCATGCTATGCGAACCACAGGAAATATTTGATTGCAAGGGAAACTTGGGATTGGGAGGGGTGATTTTTTGTCTTTCTTGAACTGATGAAGAAACTTTGGTTCCGAATCAATCACCTGGAATTTTGTGATTTAGCGGTGTTTGAGAATAAGAGAAAATATTCTTCTTTTGCTATAAAGGAGGTCACAAATTCATGAGATACTTTCAATATGTTTTGTACCTCCACTGTCACATTTCATTCCTTTTGTGACTGAGCTAATCCATTAGAGTGGATTAGCTCTAAAATCAGTGCTGAGTTTGTTTGGGGTTGGCTTTTTATTTTCCCTTAATGACAGTCTCCTGTAAGCCTTTTCTTGGAACATCACTCACATTCCCAGAAATTTACTTACTGCTTTTGGGGATATCACATAGGCTGAAAGAAGCAAAGCTTTAGAACCTGTTAGATATCCTGACCTGAGATCCTGAAACTCTTCTGCCCATGTTGTCTTCAGGATTTGTGCCCAAAACACAAGTTAATCTCTTATGACAGTGTTTTGCAACTTTGCTGCACATTTGGTTGAAAACAAATACATGTTGATTTGCCTTTTGTTGCAGAACTCTCTTGCTTTGTTTCTTGAAAAAAAACACTGAATTCTGTCTGAAAATAAATAAGATGATGAATATTTCTCATTTGTAGCTTAAACTAATTGTAAGTTAATTGGTTTTTTTTTTGCTGTGTAACTTCATACTTTATTAATTTATGTAGGAAGCTTCTTGATGCTGCGCCAGTTCTGACTGACCAGAAACCATCAGTCTCTAAATCTGGACGAAAAATTAAAGGAAGAGGCACAATAGTATGTGACAATTTTATTTATTTCTTTATTTCCTCTCTCCCAGAGTAACATCCCTGACTTTGAACTTTGAATTTCACTGGAGGGCTTTGTATGACACTTTATTTACATGTTGTAGGATCCAGTGTAGAAAACATTGAAACTTTGTCAGTTAGTTGATTTTGTAACACTTCTTTTCCATCCTTCCTGTTACTGTCTTTTAACTTAAAGATTGTTTGGAGAAAAAAATGCCTAAATTGAATGTTTGGAAATATTTATGTAAATAAAGACTTGGGGAAAAATAACTTAAAGTGGAGTGGAATTGGCTTCTGTCAGATATTGGAGTTTCTGTCTTTTTTTTCATCATTTTGGCACCCTCTCAGCAAAATTAAGAATGAAAAAAAAATGTAATTTAGGGTTGGCAGTTGGAGAAATGCATTTTTCTTCCATCTCTTATAGACTTGATTAGCACAGCTTCTGTCCATATGAAGTTTGTTGATGTTTTTCAAAATACTTGTTTGTAGGTTCCACGAGACTCCAGAGTATAAAATGTGAGAATTAGGGAGGTCCAGGACACCCTGCAATCTTTTAGGCCATTCTTCTGTAAAAGCTGGTTTTTAAGTAGTCATTGCTTCAGCCAAAACCATAGGGAAGCTCAGGTTATCTTGATTTTGTTTTTTAATATAAGAAGGATGTCTTAAAGCCTTCTTTAATTACCTGGATAAATAAATACCTGCATCTTTGTGATTTTACTCTGAGGGACAACACTTCCCCCCCCCTCCCCCACCATTTAATTGCTTTCATAAGTGGCTTAAAATAACTGAGCCAAATCCAGATGTGCTTTTATTGAGTCAAGGAGCATCTGATTTCCTCACAGAATTTACCTAAGTGTGTATCCCACTGGGTAATGGAAAAGAATGAGTTAGCAATAGCAGAGTTCTTCTTTCTCTGCTGCACAAGTAGCTCTTGTTGCCTACTTAAATGCGAATCTTCATTGCTCTTTTTTGTGAAAGAGTTTTGGGAGTTTTTGTGTTCAGTTTTTTATTTTTTTAAATCGCTTTAAAGTGACTTACTCTGGATTCCCATTTCTGAAGAGTTGAACAGCAGTAACTTTTGAAACGTGGTTTGTGTTTGCTCCCTCAAACCGTGAAGTGTCTGACTGATGTGAACCATCTGCGCTTTAAAAACGAGAGTGCTTATCTGCAGTAATTGTGTTATTCCAAAAGGGAATCCGTGGCCTTTTCCTTGATTCTTCCTTTCGTGTTTCCAAAAGCTGGGTGAGCTGCTGGCCTCTCTCAGGCTTTGCAGGGTGCTCTGTAAGCAGTATAAAAGATGCAGTAGTTGTGTGAGAAAGCCTTCCTGCAGCTGTGTGTGTTTGCTGTGGCAGCGCTATCACACCCCGCCGCGGTCGCGCTCCTGCTCCGAGTCGGACGATGAGGAGAGCAGCGAGACCCCTCCCCACTGGAAGGAGGAGATGCAGAGGCTGCGGACCTACCGAGCACCCAGCGGGGAAAAGTGGAGCAAAGGAGACAAGTAAGAGCCTCACCACAGCTTTAAGATGTCCTGGCCTTTGGCAAGCCCTCATTGGTTGTGTAGATGTACCACAGCAGTACCAGGGTGAGAGGAGATGGCCTCAAGTTGTGCCAGGGGAGGTTTAGATTGAATATTAGGATTTTTTTTTTTCACAGAAAACACTGGAGCAGGCTGCCCAGGGAAGTGTGTGAAGCCACCATCCCTAGAAGTGTTCAGAAAACGTGGATGTGGCACCTGAGGACATGGTTTAATGCTGAACAAGGTGGTGGTGCCGTGGTTGGACTTGGTGATCTTAAAGGTCTTTTCCAACCTTAAGTATTCAGTGACTTCCTTTTCCTCTAAGTGGATTACATGGTTTCTTTGGAGTAAAACAATCAAATCCACTAAGCCTTGATTGTTTTAGTTGTATATTCTTTCAGCACTTGCAAACCATATGATGGATGGAAGCCAGCTCTCCAGAATTCCTGATGGCTTGATAGTAAATATGAGTATTTAGTATTATATAAATATGAGAATATATTCTATCAAATTACAGGAGATAAATCTTAAAAGGAGAACTTTTAAATATTATATGTAACTAGTACTGCATAATTGTAAATGTTTCTGATTATTCTTTTTTATGTACTGAGATGTTTTAAAACTTGTATTTAAGTGTGGTTTAAGGATCCTGTTTCGTAGAGGTCAAAGTCCTGCTTTGACAGACTGAGGTAATTAAAAGCTTAAATCTCTTTACAGCGGTTCTAAAATATGCAAAACTTGCTGGTGTTGGTTGATTTATTTCTTAGGGAGAAGTAGCTCTTGATAGTGATGCAATTCTGTGTCTTAAAATGAATGTAAGGAACTCAAAGCAATTCTCTGGTAATAAAGTATGTGTGCTAGGGTTTATGTAAACTTACTTAAAATTAAGTTTAAAAACCTTTTGATAAATTAGGTATTCTTAAAGATTTTGCACTTAGACTGGGGTTTCTTGGTTTGTTTTCCAGGTTGAGTGACCCCTGTACAAGCAGATGGGATGAGAGAAGTGCATCCCGGAGATCCAGGTCTTGGTCCCATAACGGTTATGCTGATCTAAGCACTGTGAGATACTCCAGCCATCACAAGAAGCACAGGAAAGAGAAGAAGAAGGTGAAGCATAAAAAGAAATCTAAAAAGCAGAAGCATTTCAAGAAGCACAAGCAAACAAAGAAAAAGAAAACATCAGCCTCATCAGATGTAGAATCCTCTCATTCCTTCCACAGGAGGACAAAACCATCTTGTGGTCGTGAGAGGAAATCTCGTTCTTCCTCATTGTCTTCCAGACGTTCATCCAGGAGAGACTGGTCTAAATCTGATAAGGAAGACCAGAGCTTGTCGTCTTTATCAAGCAGAGGGTCTCGATCGTACTACAGGTCCAGATCCAGGTCTAGATCTAAATCAAGATCTTACTCCAGAAGAAGTTCTAGATCAAGATCAGCTTCTAAATCATCGCGATCTCGAAGTAGGTCACGGTCAAGTTCTAACCCCAGGCAGCAAAAGACTGTTCCCAATTCTCCACGAAATATTTCAGCACGGTTAAATGACACTAAGCTGACCAAGACTGCTGAGCCTGTCCGAGCAGCGATACTCCCCAGTGACAAGGTTATCGTGCCACCAGTTGTCCCAGAAAACCTCCCTGTCATACCCTTAAGTGACAGTCCCCCACCTTCAAGGTGGAAACCTGGGCAGAAACCTTGGAAGCCATCGTATGAGCGAATTCAGGAGATGAAAGCTAAAACAACCCACTTAATTCCCACCCAAACTAATTACAATTTAGTGGTCGTTAAGGAGGCCAACACTTCTTCCTCCTATCGCAAGCAGGAGAGGAGCTCCGAGAGCGATCGGAGCGGTTATTCCAAAGGCCGCAGCGACAGGAGCTCGGGGAGCTGGCCGAGGTCCAGGAGCCGGTCCTCTCGAAGCCGCTCATACTCAAGATCTTACTCAAGGTCTAGAAGCCCATCGAGCTCGAGGACAAAATCTCCTTCCTCTGGCAGGTCACCATCCCCGAGTAAATACCGCAGTGACAGGTCGGGCTACAGCGAGTCCACGTCCGACTATTCCCTCAGCGATGAGGACAGGCACAGGAACAAAAGGAAATCCACATCCAGCGATCCCAAAGCTCGGGGCCTCAAAGTGAGGCAGGAAACGAGCTCTGAAAGCACTTTGCCTTACACACATCCAAAGGATTACGACGAGTCTTCCCAAGGGTTGAAGGAGAGTGACAGCTTGTCATCCTCAGACTTCTCCTCCGACAGCGAGCGCTCTGCCAAAGCCAGAGCGGTCCAAGAAAAAGAAGGCCGCTTTCCATTAGAAGGGGATGCTGAGAAACAGGATAAAAATAGCTTAAGTTGTGAGAGAGGGGAGGAGAAAGCCAAGGGTGAGCAGGATTCTGATCACTCCAAAAAGAAAGCAGCTAAGGAGAAATGCTCGGAGCAGCCCAGAGGTGGTGCAAAAACCAAACGCAAATCCTACTCAGGTAGCAAATGGGACTCGGAGTCAAACTCTGAAAGAGGAGAGGCAAAGCATAATAGGGGGGATTCCAGACCCTCCTCTGGGAAGGAAGAAGGAGAGGCCACCTCAGGGTCTGACACGGAGCTTAGTGTTACCAAAAGGATGAAAAAACAATCCAGTTCCTCAGAGGGCTTTTTGGGTTCTGACTGTGCGTGGAAGACAAGCAAACAGTTGTCATCTTCTGAATCTGAGAGTTCTTGTTCCAGCTCAGCAGACACTCGAGGCAAGTTGAAAAAACACAAACATGGGTGGAAAAAGACTCCTAAAAAATCACATTCCAAAAAAACAAAAGAAAAATCAAAAGGGAAAAAGGAGAAAAAACACAAAGTCCAGAAAAGAAAAGAAATGTTTCATTGGCAGCCCCCCCTTGAGTTTGGGGAAGAAGAGGATGATGAGATAAATGAAAAGCCAGTTACCAAGGATGATAAAAAAGAAAAGCAGCTTAGCAGGGACATAAAGGATAAAAAACAAGTTTATGAAAAGGATGAAACAGTTACAGATAAAATGGGAAACGGTGAAAAGTCATGTGTGAATGAAAACCTTTTAGATAAAAGCACCACATGTGGGGCCTCGCCAGACCGCAGCAACCCTAATAAAGAGCCCATTGAAACAAGCACTTCAACTGGTATTTTAAACTCAGGAATAAACGTGGCTGCCTGCAAGAGTGAGATTAAACAAGCTGAAGAAAATAACCAGAATGGGCTGGAAGATGTTATTCAGACAGATGACAACATGGAGATTTGTACTCCGGATCGTAACTCGCCGGGGAAGGTGGATGTGGATGTTTTGTCTCCTGTCATTCTCACTGCTAAACCTTTAAGTGCTGGTGTAAAAAAAGAGTTACAGGTTGAGACCCCTGAGCAAGATGCTGTCAAACTGGGAAACAACATAAGAGACTTTATTAATATTAAAGAAGAAAAAGAAACGGGAAGGCAAGAAAATAACTCTGCTTCTGTGTCTGGTGCTAAAGACTGTAGTTTAAAAAGTGAAAATTCTGACAATACACCAAGCAATATGATAGACAATAAATGGAAGCCTTTGCAAGGTGTTGGTAACTTGAAACCAGCAACAATCAGTATGACCATGGAGGTTAAAAATGTAGCATCAGCACCAGAACCTAAACCAGCAGGTTTAAGAATTGAAATAAAAGCAAAAAATAAAGTAAGGCCTGGGTCTCTCTTTGATGAGGTGAGGAAAACAGCCCGGCTAAATCGTCGGCCAAGGAACCAGGAAAGCTCCAGTGAGGAGGAATCTCCAAGCAGAGATGACAACAGCCCTTCCAGGAGTCTCAGCAGGTCACGAAGTAAATCTGAGTCTAAATCCAGACACAGAACAAGGTCCATGTCCTACAGTCACTCGAGAAGTCGATCCCGAAGTTCTACATATTCATATAGGTGAGAAGCCTGTGCTGCTCCACAACCAGCCCTAGTAAATTGAATGTTCTGATAATTTCAAGGAGTGCTTGTCAGGTTATGTTTTTTGTTTTTTTTAACAACCCTGTGTTATAGAACCACAGAGGGGTTTGGGTTGGAAGGCACCCTAAAGACCATCCAGCTTCACCCCCTGGGACACCTCCCACTGTCCCAGGCTGCTCCAAGCCCCATCCAGCCTGGCCTTGGGCACTTCCAGGGATCCAGGAGCAGCTGCAGCTGCTCTGGGCACCCTGTGTCAGTGTGAAATGTCCTCCTTGTCCTGTCCCTTCATCCCTTGTCCCCAGTCCCTCTCCAGCTCTCCTGGATCCCCTTTAGGCCCTGGACTGGAAAGCTAAAGAGTCATAACTTCTTGTGGTTCCCATTTCCTGCTTCTCTTCTCCTCAGCTGTGTTCTCTTGGTGTCCTTGGTTGTAGGTCCAGGAGCTACTCGAGGAGCCGGAGCCGGGGCTGGTACAGCAGAGATCGCTCCAGGAGCAGGAGTAGTTCCTACCACAGTTACAAGAGCCGTAGGTGAGTTCAGCCAGCTGGAGGTGGTGCCAAAGGTGTTCTCCTCCTCTTGTTCCCCCTCTCCCCCTGCCCTCTTCAGCACTTCTGGTTTCTGTTGACTAAAAACCCCTCTGTGCTTTTGATTTTGTCAGTCGGAGCTACAGCAGGAGCCGATCCAGGAGCAGTTCCTATGGTCACCACAGTCGATCCAGGTACGGATTTGATGCCTTGTGAAGGCTGACCTAGAACAGAGCTAAAGAATAAAGCAGGGATTTATTAAAGGATCCCCTCCATGGATCCACCTTGGGCAGCACCAGAGCCCAGCCAGGGCTGCACCCAAATGACCCAAAATGGCCCCAAAATGCACGAGCGCTCCCGGGGGCTCTCCCTGGGATCAGCTCTGCTCCATTGGCACCTTGGAGTTCATTGTCCCATTCCAGCTCCAGCCCAGGCAGTCCCACCCTGCTGGTTTTTCTCTCTCCAGCCCACGGGGTTTGTGCTGCTGGGCTGAGATTTGGATCATTTGTCCTTGGTGCCCAGCTGGAGCAGGAATTGTTTTGTCTCCCTGCTCTGTGCACAGAGCTCAGCATCCCCTGATATGGAGCTCAGACCCACACACTAAAGCAGCACAGAATCTGAAAAAATATAAAAGCTAAAACCAGAAGCATTAGATTGTCCTTTTATACAATCTCTGCAAAAAAAGTGCTGCCCATCAAATCATCTTAGTATAAGTCTACTTTTATTTACATTTCTTTAAAATAGACTTTCCTATATACTTATTGTATATGATACTATTACATCTCATACATACTACCTATTTTATTATGCATTCTGTAATACAAATGCATATCAACATACTTACTAATTTATAAAACTACTTTTCAGGATTACTTTTATCTCATAGAATCCCAGAATGGTTTGGGTTAGGACCTTAAAGATGATCCAGTCCCCTGCCATGGGCAGGGACACCCTCCCTTAGACCAGGGTGCTCCAAGCCCCATCCAGCCTGGCCTTGGACAATTCCAGGGATCTGTAGTACTTAAAATTATTATTATAATATTATGGCAACTTGAATCAAAGCAAAATGAACAGAAGACACTTTCAAAAGCTGAAAATAACCAAACCATCCTGGCATTACAGTTGCAGGTAATAGTAGTGAGCACATTTGCTTCTGTTTTTTTTAAATAAAATTGAGTGATAAATGGAATTGCTTGGCTTGCTTTCAGAAGTATCAGCAAACAAGAATTTTACCAGGGGAAAAAAAAAGAGACAACACAAAACTTTATAAATACTTAGTATGTCCTTCCTAATAAAAATTGAGATTTTTACTGTTACTTTGAAGATTGTGTTGAAACCTCTATAAAGTGTAGAATTGTTTACCACACCCTTGACAGTAATTTCTATACAGCCCCTCATATATATATATATAAATATCCTTTAAACCAGCATATAAAACAGCATTTTAGACCAGAAATTGTGAATTCAGTATTACTTTTCCCCCTCTTTAAAGCAGGTCCTACAGCTATGACAGTTACTACAGCAGGAGTCGGAGCAGGAGCAAGAGGAGCGACAGCTACCGGAGATCTCGGAGCTACGACCGGAGATCCAGGTGGGTCTGAGCCGTGCTGAACACAAACACAGGATGTTTAACAAGGCCAGAGTGCTGCTTTCTCCCCATAAGAATAAGAAATACACTCAGGATAAGTAATAATTCAAAGCAAATTTTTATGAAAATCAGAATGTGCGTGTGAGTGAGGAAGGTGGAAGCTCTGACATTCTGAATATGAGGATGGGGAAGCAACCAGGATAAGGAAAAGTTGATTTCCAGATCATTTTAGCCATGCATTCAAAATTAGCACCTTTTCCCAGGGAAACGGTGAACTCCCCATCCCTGGAAGTGTTAAAAACTTGTAGAAAAGGCATTGAGGACATGGTTTAATAGTGAAGACAGTGGGGCTGGGTTAACCCGGTGATCCCAAAGGTCTTTGCCAACCTTAATGATTCTATGGTTTGATGTATTATATTTTTTAATATTATCAAATGTTTCTTAAAACCCACATAGCTCACAAGATTTAACTCAAGTGCTCTGTTATGGATTAAAAACTGCCCGGTATGCAGGGAATTCCAGTGGATGGTAAATTCTTTTTGTTTGTGCTGTAGAAGTGGCTCTAAAGCAATCTGGAAGGGAAATTAAAAGTTTTGTGGGAACCTAGATTTTATTCTAACTTTAATGTATTTTGAAAGAATAATTTTACCTGCAAATTGGATGAATGTAGAATAAGTTTTATTTTCCTCAGTCCAGGGGTTTTATATAAATGTAAGGGAGCACATTTCACAGAGATCCAGGATATGGGGACTTGTAGATACATCTAATATCACTGATGATTTGTTTCGTACCTTGTAATATACCCCCTATTTAGTAATAAATCAGGTTTCTAAGACTACTGTTCATTTTCATCCTCTCTTCATATGCATTTTTTCACAGCTTTATACTAACTCTAAATGGACTTTGCTCTCACCCATTTGCACAAGACAACTTTCATCTTGTTTTGGAGGGACAACTAACGAGATTTAATGAAGAATGTGGAAAGAAACTTAAAAATCATTGCTTTATGTTGAGGAGCTTCAGTGTGGGATTAGGAAATGCTCACCTTTCACTTAGAAAGCTTCCCTTACAGGCAGGAGGCTGGAAAATCTCTGAAAGCTTGTTCTGTGTAATTTGAACGTGTCCTGTGGCTTGTCTGAAACCATCTGGGCTCTGTGTTGATATTTGGCCAGGTGCTGAGCTTGGAATTTGTCTGGAGGAGCCAAAACATTTTAAATACAATTTCCACACTGCAGACACACAAACACACTTCTGTTGTGGTTATGGGGCCTAAGTTTTAAGACTCTCCTTCAAACAAGGAAATAAAATATATGAATCAAGGATTTGTGAAATTATCCTAGTTGAGAAATGCTTGCAGTGTAAAATGCCACTTTTTAGAATACACTTCTCACTCAGCTCAATTAGCTTTTATCAAAACATTAATTTTGGATTGTTTTTAGCTGTAACAGAGAAAGCAAGATGTTACAAACAGTTTGACTTACACTGAGTTTTCATCATACGAATTCAATGATTATTTCCATTTTGATTATCCTTTAATGAATCCTTCACTTACAAGAAATAGAATCCTGTAAAAGACTGGTGTGTTTTCTTATCTATGACAATTTTTTGACATGATGGAATTTTGAATTTGAGCAGCTTTGGGGCATTTAAATCTTTTTTCTCCTTGCAGGTCCTACGGCTCCGACAGCGACAGCGATCGCAGCTACTCCAACAACAGGAGCCCCAGTGAGAGCAGCAGATACAGCTGAGAACGTTCCTTTGAGCATGGAAACTCTAGTCCAGAATTTTTTCAGTGTTATATTCAAAAAAACTCTTCTGACAGTGTCACAAGTGAAGGTTGTTTGCTGAATTAGCTGAAACTTTCCCATTTAACAGTGAACTCAACTCTGCTTACAGAGAGAAGGACTGAGCTCGACAGCTGATGTTATTTTTTATTTTTTTTATGTCAAATGCAACTTTTACAAAATAACAATAAAAAACCCCACTTTGGTTTCCTTGAATCAGCTTTTCCAAGCCATGAATTACACGTAGGTGAATTGCTGCTGCCACTTTTTGGGTGCAGCAGTCAGGACTGTCTTCAAGTCTGTTTATAAACACCTTAGGAAAGATGTGCTAGCAACTATTAAACTGTGAAGTCAATTTCTTAAAAAGGCTGCCATTTCTAGTTGAAAATGCTTTTTTATTGCTGGAAGCTGTTTCCATTCTGTCTTGATTGTTGATTCTTGCATTCTGTACAGGATATAGGTGAGGAAAACAAAGCCTGCCACTCTGTCTTAATCCCTCTGAACTGTGATGTTCTGGAATTCTGCTGGAAAAGGTGAGCTGATGCCCTGTGGGAATTGTCAAACTGACAGACAGTGAGCAAAAGTGTGATGAGTGAGTTTGGAGCTTAATATCCAACTTGTCTAAACTTTTTATGTTTAAAAGAGGAATTTTGTGATAAACAGCAGTGTCCTTCAGAGACTAAAAAAGTGTTTCTAAACCCTTCCTGACTTTGATTTCAGTTCCTATTACAGTGCTTGGCATCCTTCAACACATTTTGAATGCTGTAAACCATGAGTGTATAATGAGTTTGTCCAAAGCACTCTTTCAAACACTGACATGATGATAATTTTTTGAGAAAACCAGCCATAAAGGTTCCTTTATAAACCCCCCTTTATGAAAGCTCTGTATCCCATTCACCGTAGGGAATATCAGATACTGCTATTGCAGATATTGAACTACATCTTGTTAAAGCAGGACTAGAAAAAATACTGGGATGCCTCATAAAAAGCATGGACAATACTTTCAAAGTAAAGTTTAGTACCAAAAATTACTCTTAGGTTACAGGTAAATGGCTTGCAAAAAAAAAAATAGATTCAAGCTGAAGACTATTGAGTAGTTCTTGCAATATTCTGACTGAGTTGATTTTAAATAATCTGTAAAGTTTTTTTTCTGGGGAGTTTAGAAAGTTGTGTACTGAAAAAAAAATCAGATTTTTTTTTAATGGCATAATGTAACCTGAAAATTGAGGTGGTGACAAAAATGTGTTTTGATTAGAGCTAAGGAGCACTGTTGTACCATAACAGTTTCCATTACTGATTTTCTGTAATATCTGGAGATGCTTTCTTTTGCTCATGTTCAAATATTGGAAATTATTTTTCTTAACCTCATCAGGATCCAGTAGCTTTGAAAATTAAAAGTGGTAATTTCTTGCTGAGGCATCAATATCTTCTTTCTTTGACTGAATTAAGCTCCCCCAAATTTGATGATTTTTTGGTACACTTATGAAAAGCAAGTTCAAAGGGAGATGGTGATGATTCCCTCCATTTCTGTCCACCCACAGCACATTCCTGAAATTGAATTGGCCATGGAGGTTTTCACTTTTCTAGAAGTACCCAAAACTCTGCTCTTACCCCTTTCCTATACTTGAGAGTTTAGTGACAAAGTGTGTGCATGCAACCTTTCCACCCTTTGGCAAACTTATGCTTTTTTAGCATTAAATACATTTAATACCCAAGTCAGGATACATTTACAAACCTGTTTCTAACAGCAGCAGCCATCTCAGAGTCCTGAACAAATATTTCAGTGATATTTGTTGTAGTTTCTCATTTTCAGAACAACTGTAACTTGTTGGTTTTTTTTCCCTTACTAAGAAAATAGAACTAGAGGGTTCATGGTGTTACAAAATATACAAATACAACCATTACTGTTGAATTCCTGTTAATGAAAATATTGCTCCAGGATCAGATTTTTATCATATTTCAAATCTGATTTGACTTTTTAAGGCCAGGAAAAGGTGATAGAAATATGGTCAAGCAGGTAACTGCAGTTATCAAAAATTACTGCACTGTCACTAAAGTCTTTCATATCTTTGGTCAAAGGTTTATAAAGAAATTCCATCGGGTAGAAGAAGGTTGGGGAGGGGTTGAGGGAAAGGTTGGGGGTATTTTTGCTTAGTGAAATCTGTTAAATTGTGCTTCAGATGGAAAATGTCCCCCTGAGCTGGTTTTCTAAAGCTGCTCTATGTTTTTGCAATTTTGTTATTCCAAAGTAGTTGCTGTTTGTAAAATAAACTTTTTGTACATATCTGCAAATGCCTTATTCTCTACATCTGGAAAAATCTGTGGTGCTGCTTGAAGGAAACAGGCAGAAAAATTAAAAATACACTTTCAGAATCCATTTTTGTCCCTTGCAAGACTCAGACACAAAGTTGCTTTTCCTTTTCTTGACCTATATAGGGGAACGATTCCTCAGCAGGACTCTGGGTTTACATAATAGTCATTGGAGGAACAAATATTTTGAAATTTCCCAGTGATTTGAGGCCTCACCATTTCCTCAAGATCTCTAAAAGGTTCCTCTCCTTGGTGAAAAGAAACAACAGATCTCCACAGAAATCTGGGAATGGGCTGAGCTGATCCACTCTGCTAAATCTCCTTTCCCAAATCCACATTCCCAGATCATTTCCTCAGCATATGGGAAATGTGCTGTTAGCCCATGGCAGCAGAGGTGGGGGCTTGCAGACTGAGCCATCAGTCTTTCAGACCTTCTGTTCCACAGAAACAATTCCAGTGGGAATACTGGCTTTGGCACGAGGGAAAGGATGAGGGGAGGTGGTTCCTTGGTGTTTGGTGAGGTCTTCAGTGAGATCTGGATAATCTGGCACTGCCTGAGCTCAGAGGGGGAGTGGCCCCACCACAGAGCAGGTAAAACAGTGAGTGTTGGAGAAGCTCTTGTGCCACAGGGCAGCATAAACCAGCTTGTCATGGAGTGACTTGGTTGGAAGGGACCTAAAAGGGGCCTTAAAGCTCATCCAGTGCCACCCCTGCCGTGTGCAGGGACACCTTCCACTGTCCCAGGCTGCTCCAAGCCCCATCCAGCCTGGTCTTGGACACTTCCAGGGGTCCAAGGACAGCCCCAGCTTCTCTAGGAGACCTGTGCCATTGCAGAGAAAATTGGGAATTTCTTCCTTTTGTCTCATCTAACCCAGTCCTCTTTTAGTTTGAAGCCATTCCCTGTGTCCTGTCTCTCCATCCATTGTCCTCTCCAGCTCTCCTGGAGCCCCTTTAAGCCCTGCAAGGAGCTCTGAGCTCTCCCTGGAGACTTCTCTTTTCCAGGTGAACATTCCCAGCTCTCCCAGCCTGGCTCCAGCCCTTGGAACATTCCCATGGCCTCCTCTGGCCCTGTCCTGCAGCTCCAGGTCCTTCCTGTCCGGTGGCCCCAGAGCAGGACACAGCCCAGCAGGGTGGGGTGAAGGGGCACAGTCCCCTCCCCAGCAGGGTATTAGAAGTAGTCACCAACCTTTCTTTCAAGAACACGATGGTTTTGATGCTTCCAGAGCCGTGTTCCCTGCAGGAATCAATGCTGGGGATCCCAGGGTTGCTCTCAGGTGCTGCTGCTGCTGTGGAGGTCACCTTGAGCTGGCTCTGACAGCAGGGCTGGTGCTGGGTAAAAATAGAGTGGTGACACCCAGGCACGGAGTGCTCAGGAGTGAAACAGGTCTGAAATCCTGCAATGAAGTGAAATTAGTGCTCAGTTAGAAGTGATTTCATCAAAAACAAAAGTTCTAAGCAAGGTTTGGTGTGCAGGCCTGGTTATTTTGGGAATAGTTTATCTGCAGGGTATTGAGGAGTGGCTGTGTGTCCAGTTGCAGGTGAGTGCCTTGTCTCAAATAAGACAACATTAAATGAACCATCTGCCTCTCCAAGAACTGCTTATAAATCACAGATTTACAAAGGCACAGCGTAAAGAAACTTTCCCTGCACTCTCTGTGTGCCAAGAGATTCCCTTCCCACTCTATCACTTCCAAACAGGGGCTATTTGTCCTCGAACTCAAGGGGAAGGAGCATTCCCAGTGCTCTTCCCGAGGATCCCTGGGTCTGTGGCACAGGATTAAATTTCTCTTCTGGCTTTGTGTGGTTCCTGCTGATCCCACTCACAGTTCAGAGCAGAGCACCGTGGCTGGATGACCTTGGGCTGCACCCTGGAATCCCATCTGCTGTCATTCCCAAATGGAATGCTGCTGCCTGGGGTTTAAATCAGGAGATCAAGCTCTGCGTGCCCCACCCCTGCTTCACATCCATGTAAATAATTCTTTTTTAGGTGGTGGTGAAACAGGAATTATTTTCCACCTGATACATAAAGACTGCTTACAAATCATCTGAGCAATTAAAGGGACCCAGGCCTGTATTTCATCATATCCATGTAATCCCTAAGAAGTGGATGGAATTGCATGAGTGAAATCAGAGGGCCTGTGGCAGGTTTGGGGAGGTTTTTAAATGAAGGTAATAAATTTGTGCATGGTGGATGCACAAAGAAGGGATTTGCATCAATTTGGGATTAATTGATATTTCTGCTGTGTATCTGTCCTTGCAACAATGGGGTGCAGCCTAGGGAAAGTGATGTCCTTATCCCAGGGATTCTCTGACTTTGCACTTGGAATCCTGGGTGCAATGTTGGGCCCCTCACCATGAGAAACACTGAGAGGTTGGAGCCTGTCCAGAGATGGGAACAGAGCTGGGAAGGGTCTGGAGCACCAGGAGAAGCTGAGGGAGCTGGGAAGGGGCTCAGCCTGGAGAAAAGGAGGATCAGGGGGGACCTTGTGGCTCTGCACAGCTCCTGACAGGAGGGGACAGCCGGGGGGGGTTGGGCTCTGCTCCAGGGAACAGGGACAGGAGGAGAGGAACGGCCTCAAGATGAGCCAGGGGAGTTTAGATTTGATACCAGGAAAAATTCCTTCACAGAAAGGCTGGTCAGGCATTGGAAGAGGCTGCCCAGGGCAGTGGTGGAGTCACCATCCCTGGAAGTGCTCCTAAAACATGGATGTGGCACTTGGGGACGGGGTTTGTGGTGAACACAGCAGTGTTGGGGTAATGGTTGGACTCGTTCTCGGAGCTCTTTCCCAACCTTAAGGACTTTGTCATTCTGGCACGGAGAGTTCTGAGCTCCACACAGCTTGTGAACACTTGTAGCTCCCCCTCTGCCATTATGTCCCTGTCCTGGCCTCAGGCTGCAAAATTCCTTCACGAATTCCTGCAGACAGGAAGGGGCTGCCCTCCCTCTTGGGGTTGCTTTTTCTTCCAGCTCATGGTGCACCCTGTCAGGGAGGATGAGGAAGATCCTTCCCCTCTCCTTGGTGCTGTGTCCACCCACTTGGGCAGCATCCACATTACTTTTCCCCAGTGAATTTTGGCAAATGAAAATGATGCCTCAGGTTTAGCTTTTACTTTTTTTTTTCTGATTCTGTGCTGCTTTAGTGTGCGGGTCTGAGCTCCATACCAGGGGATGCTGAGCTCTGTGCACAGAGCAGGGAGACAAAACAATTCCTGCTCCAGCTGGGCACCAAGGACAAATGATCCAAATCTCAGCCCAGCAGCACAAACCCCGTGGGCTGGAGAGAGAAAAACAAGCAGGGTGGGACTGCCTGGGCTGGAGCTGGAATGGGACAATGAACTCCAAGGTGCCAATGGAGCAGAGCTGATCCCAGGGAGAGCCCCCGGGAGCGCTCGTGCATTTTGGGGCCATTTTGGGGCATTTGGGTGCAGCCCTGGCTGGGCTCTGGTGCTGCCCAAGGTGGATCCATGGAGGCTTTTTAATAAATCCATATTTTATTCTTTGGCTCTGTCTAGTTTCTGTCCTAGGTCAGCCTTCTCAAGGTATCACTGTCACTCCCGGCCCTTGAAAAGTCTCTCTCCATGGTTCCTGCAGCTCATCCAGGCACTGGGAGGCCACAGTGAGATCACCCTGGAGCTTCTCCCCTCCAGGCTGAACAATCCCAGTCCTGGGTGCCTGGCAACAACAGGACAAGAGGGAATGGCTTCAAACTGAGAGAGAATAGGCTTCAATTGGATATTAGCAATAAAGTCTTGGCTGTGAGGGTGGTGAGACCCTGGAAGAAGTTTCCCAGAGCAGCTGTGGCTGCCCCTGGATCCCTGGCGGTGCCCAAGGTCAGGCTGGACAGGGCTTGGAGCAGCCTGGGATAGTGGCAGATGTCCAGGCCCATGGCAGGGTGTGAAACTGGATGATCTTCTAGGTCCCTTCCAACCCAAACCATTCTGTGATTCTGTGATGATTTCATGGAACATTTTGGAAATCTCATATTCTATGCAGACCTACAGGTCCTTCACCTCTGGCTAAATAGAAATCACCCTCAGCCCACTGTCTTTAGACCCTGGGCCTTACCTCTCCCTTCCTCAAAGATCAGATCTTCCCCTTATGACACACAATTGTTCATTTTAAAAATGAAAAATTGTTTAAAAAAGCCCAAGAGAGAGGAAGGATATCAAGGACTCGATGTTCTCATCCATGGGAAGCAGGGCTGGTGAGTGGGAGCCCTTGCAGAGACTTTGAGGTGCATTTTGGTTTCTCTGTGCCACCAAAGCCACGGAATATCATCTGGGACAGTTCTCTGCTCTTGAGAGCTCCCAAGTTGCTGTGAAGATGTGATTCCCTTCTGGGCTTGGCAGGGTTGGTTATTACAGAAGAGCTGTCTAAGGAAAATTTGGTCAGCAGTACAGGATCTGGGAATATGAGCTCACATCATCTCCAACCCAGGCTGCCTGCTTGTGTCTCTGGTGTGATTTTTGATTTCAGGATTGAAGCAATACACCTCTCTTCTATTAAACCAGGAGGGAAAACAAAGCAAAAAGAAAAAAAAAACTGTTTTATCAAAAGCTCTCTCTGTAACAAACCCCGCGTATTGATGGATAAATCCAACTTCAGCCATGGATTTCCTGCTGACTTGCTGCAGGAAGCTGCATAGATTCCATGCTCATCTTTCATTTCCATGAATAGCTCTGAACTGACACCTTTCACAAGGAGTTTGTGCCAGAGAACATGGCAAAAAGGGGCCTTTTCAGCTCTGCACAGTTTCCTCCTTTGCAGAGTCAGGATCAACTCCAGCTGTATAAATCACAGCAGTTCTTATCCAACCAATCTACAAAAAAATTTGCAGGGCTGATATTGAACAGTTGGACTACCAAAATGAAAATTGCCTGGACTATGCACTCTATTAAAAAACCTAGAAAATAATAATTAAAAAAAAACCACAAAACCAAAACCAACAACAACAAAAAACACCCAAGACAAATCCCCCCCCAACTTTTTTTTTATTTTTTTTTAATCTAAATTGAAGCTCCTTTTCTGTTGCATAAGCCCATCCCTGCTGGTCACAGACAAACAAAACCTATTTCCTTCTAATAAAATCAGAGAAGCTCAGAATAGTTTGGGTTGGAAGGGACCGTAAAGCTCGTTCAGTACCACCGTGCCATGGCAGGGACATCTTCCACCATCCCAGGCTGCTCCAAGCCCCATCCAGCCTGGCCTTGGGCACTTCCAGGGATCCGGGGGCAGCCACATCAAATCTGGGAATTCTATTCCAAGCCCTCAGCACTCTCACAGGGAAGAATTCCTTCCCAAAATCCCATCTAACCTGCCCTCTGGCAGTGGGAATCCATTCCCCCTTGTCCTCTTACTCCAAGTCCCTGTGAATATTTAAATAGAAAGGAACAGACTGCCTTAAATATTTCTAAAAGTTCTGAGGTAGCAAGGTAGCTCTTACCCAAACCTGATGTTCTTTGTAATGAGTAACTCCAAGTCCTGTGATTATTTTGGGGGAGCATGAGGGTTTTTTTGGAGTTTGGGTGAGTTTGTTTTATTTCTTTTTCCAGCCTCTGTGACTGATCAACCCCTGAACTCCAGCACCAGCCCACAACATCCCCAAATCCTCGTATCTGTGCAAACAACCCACTCTTGGTGAGGATCCATGGATCCACATGGATCTAAATCCCCACTCCACGTGTCCTGCAGGCAACATCCACCTGCCCTTGCCTCTGCTCTGCTGCTTTCCCCTCAGAACAAGGAGGGCTGCCCATCCCAGGCAGGGATGTGACGCCTCTGCCACATCCCTGCTCCCCCATTCCCTTCCCAGGCCGTGCTCTGCAGCCCAGCTCCTCTTAAACAAGCAGCATTTTCCCTTTGTTTCTCCCAAATTGCAGACTATTTTGTTTTTCCAGGCTCATTCTCTACTGCGTCAAGATTGTTCTGAAGTCCCAGCCCATCCTCCAAAGCGCTTCGAGCCCCTCCCGGCTCCGTGTCATTTGCAGCTGTAAGAAGCAAATTTTCTATTCATGCAAGTAATTATTAAAAAAATATTTTGAGCAGTGCCAGGCCTGGGACAGATCCCCAGGGAGTCCCAGGCTGTGTATCTCCTCGCTTTCCTGGTGGATCATAAATAACTCCTGTGAGCAGTGTCCCTCCTTCCAGCCCTGTGTTCCTCCGGCTCCGTGTCAGCTGTCCCTGCCATCTTCCCTCTTCCAGCTGTGCTGGAGCTGCAGGGATGTGAGCAGGGGGCTGGCTGCTGGCTTAATTTTATTTGAACTTCAGCTTCTGGATTTGGGTTTTACAAAACCGTGGCTCAAGGTGCCCATGGTTTGTTTTCCATACCCACCCATGGAGCCTTGGTGATTCCAAACCCCTCCTGTAAATTTTTCCTTGAAAAGCTGAGCTTTCTACCCTGAGACACCTCTGTGAGGCTTCAGTTCACCCCTGTGTCCTTAGGGTCACAGAATTATGGAAAACCTTGTGTTGGAAATGACCCTAAAAGGTCAATCTACTCCTACCCCCCTGCCATGGGCAGGGAACCTTCTCTGCTGAGTCTTTCAGCACAAATACCAGCACTTAATGGGTTGTTTTTGGCACTAATATAAATCAGACTATTTCCGTGTGATCTTCATGCAGGATTTTTTCTTCTTTTGATTTTTGTTGGTTTTTTTTTTTTTTGTTGGTGGGTTTTTTTGGGTGCTTTGTGTGTGTGGTTTTTATTTGTTTGTCTGGGTTTTTTTCTGTGTGAGTTTTGGGGTTTTTTGGGGTTGGGTGTTTTTTTGGTTTTTGGTTGGTGGTTGGTTGTTTTTTTGTTTTGTTTTGTTTGTGGCATTATAAAACATGGCTTAGGCAGTACTGGATATTTCCTGTATATAAATATTTCCAGAGTAAGATGGTTTCTTGTCTTTCACATTACCAATTTCACAGAATCCCAGAATGGTTTGGGTTGGAAGGGACCTAAAAGATCATCCCATTCCAACTCCCTGCCATGGGCAGGGACATCTTCCACTGTCCCAGGGTGCTCCAAGCCCCATCCAGCCTGGCTTTAGACACTTCCAGGGATCCAGGGGCAGCCACAGCTGCTCTGGATATTCCTGTTATGATGGGTAATTCTCTGTGGATTCCAGAGACCTAAAAGCCAGAGGGGAGAGAAGGGGCTGTGAAATTATTGCAGTTCCTATGAATCTGCTTTGCAACTCCAGCACTTCCACAGCAGCCTTAAAAATCAGGATTATCTAAAGAAGAAAAAGTAAGAAAACAGGTGAAAGGCAGGACTGATAATGGGGGCTTTGAAAGATGGGGCTTCATTTTGCAGAGCTGCATCCCTGAACAGAAACTCCTATTTGGGGCAAAGTTTCCCCCAACTCCCTGGAGACTCTCTTGAATTTAAATGCATCTCCGGGTATTTCCTGTAATTCTTGATAATTATTTCAATCAAGGTATCAATTTGTGACTTCCTGACTAATGAAAAGCTGCTTCTTACGGCATTCTCCTTTGATATGCAAAGCTGCCTTTGAGCTGCCAGCCCCGTGCTGGGCAGACCACGCAGATCCACACCTGGCAAACCCAGGGGTGACACCAACGCCCTTCAGAGCTGTCACGGGAATTCCACCCTTAACTTTGCACACAGGAACTATTTCATCCACCTTTGGACTGTGTGTTGGATGAGGGATGAAGTTTATTGCTCATTTAAGTCTGTTGTTTATTTGTTGGTGAAGCCTGCAGGTGCTGAGCAGTGATCCAAGTGCATCTTGCTGCGGTTGGGAGAGTCTGCTCCAGTGACTGCCCCATTTTTCTGTGAGTTTATCAAAACTATTGGTGTTTTCCAGAAGAAAAAACACTCCAAGACCAGGTTTGGAGCAGCCTGGTCTAGTGGGAGGTGTCCCTGCCCATGGCAGGGGGTGGAATGGGATGAGCTTTAAGGTCCCTTCCATCCCAAACCATGGGATTCTACGATCACTATAATTTATAATAATCTCACATTCGCCGACCTCCCCACCTTCAGGATTTGCTGTCCCTGGTTCAGAAGCTCCCAGGAGCTTTCCCTTCTCCAGGCTGAACCACCCTGAGCTGCCATCTCACCTTGTAAAGCAGCTGCTCCATCCCAGTGGTCATTTAATGGTGCTTTCTTCTTCTCCAACACCACCAGGCTCCCCTTGGAGATCAGAGCTGCAGAGCTGTCGAAACGGGGACGCATCGGGGTTTCCTGCAGCAGCAAAGGGATGCCTTGAGCACTGCATGTGCACAGGGGAAGCTGAGAAATAGCAATTCCTTGTCTCTTTTCAGCTGCCACCTTGAACACTCCTTGGCCACAGGCTGAGCCCGTGATTTCTGGGGGCAGGCCAAGATCTCAGCTCCTGGTGCCAGTCCCAGCCTTGGCATAGCACGAGAGTTGTTCAAATCTTTTTTCTCCAGATGCTTTACTTTATCTCTTCCTACATCAAAGCTTATTTGAATTTTTTTCTCAGCTTTTCCATTTTTCAAGAGCCTTTTGGAGTCTCTTGCCCTCAGTGTGGCACTTGGAGCCTTCAGAAGATCTCTCCTGCAGAAATGGAGATGGGGGGGGGGCTTCTCTTGCTCCTGCAGGTTGTGGATGAGGATGTTGAATAACCCTGGACTCCATCTCTGCTCTATCACACCCTGGACTCATTTCCATCCCAAGAAATGATCACTGAAACCTCTTGCTTTCTGTCTTTTTCACCATTTTTCAAGCAACAAAAGGACCTTTACTCCACTCATGAGGCAACATAGTTTCTTTAATTGTATTGTGAAGGGCTTTAAAAAAAAATAGAAGTAAAACCCTGTGGTTTTAGATCATAGAATCCTTGTGCTTAATCAGGAAAAGGTTAAATTTTACTAGATTTACTTCTGTCCAGTGCCCTGAACATCACCGGGGTTAAATTATTCGTGCAGGAAAGCAGTAGCCAATAATGGCTGGAGAAAGGCCTGGTGGGAGAATAAAAATATTTCTTTCCCCATAATGTTGAAACTGCCAAGTCAAGTTGTTAATAGAGATTGTTCCTCCAACACAACAGCAGTGAGGACAACTTGGCTTGGGCTGCTTGGCTGGGCTCAGCTCAGCTTGCTCGGTGCATGCAGAGCACAGACCTTGGTTGTAAAACCTGCTCTTAAATAATTCTCAAATAAGCCCTTTTCCACCCAAAATGAAGACCTGGCAATGCTCTGCTGAAACTCATCCAAAGGGATGAGCAGAGCCAGCTCCAAAAGCAGGGTCATGGCAGCTGGTCTCTGATCTCCTTGCTTGTATCACATTTAGGTGACCCACCTGCCCCTGGATCCCTGGAAGTGCCCAAGGCCAGCCTGGAGAGGGCTTGGAGCAGCCTGGGATAGTGGAAGGTGTCCCTGCCCGTGGCAGGGAGTTGGAAATGAGTGATCTTTAAGGTTCCTTCCAGCCCAAATCATTCTAGAATTCCGTGAAAACATCCCCCAAGGCCCCAGTTCTAATGAGTCTCGCTGCTAACGAGTCGATGTCTGCCAACATCAACACAGCCAGGGATGCACAGACGCTGAAGGCACGCTGAGTCAGGCAGCGTGAAGAGACACAGCACAGCCTCACCTGGCTCCAGCTCTGGGAGCCAGGAAGTACTTCTTGAAGTCCAGCAGCTGGGCAGATGTTTGGGTTGTGATGGATGCAGCTCCAGCTCCAGAGTGGGCGCGTTCCCCCACAGATCCACAGGTCCTGCCAGGGGCCTGCTCCAGCGTGGGCTCTCCACAGGGTCCAAAGGTGCTTTCAGCATCCTCCAGCTCCAGCCTGGCTTCCTCCCATGTCCTGCAGGTGGATCCATGGGCTGCAGGGACACCACTGCCTCTCCAGGGGCTGCACTATGGAATCTCAGGGGAATCGCAGCTCCTGCTCCTCCTCCTGCGCTGACCTGGGGGTCTGCAGGGCTGTTCCTCTCCTCCTCACTCCTCTTGATGCCTTGTGCAGGCTGCCCTAGAACAGAGGCTGGACAGAGCTAAAGAATAAAGCAGGGATTTATTAAAGGATCTCCTCCATGGATCCACCTTGGGCAGCACCAGAGCCCAGCCAGGGCTGCACCCAAATGACCCAAAATGGCCCCAAAATGCACGAGCGCTCCCGGGGGCTCTCCCTGGGATCAGCTCTGCTCCATTGGCACCTTGGAGTTCATTGTCCCATTCCAGCTCCAGCCCAGGCAGTCCCACCCTGCTTGTTTTTCTCTCTCCAGCCCACGGGGTTTGTGCTGCTGGGCTGAGGTTTGGATCATTTGTCCTTGGTGCCCAGCTGGAGCAGGAATTGTTTTGTCTCCCTGCTCTGTGCACAGAGCTCACCATGCCCTGGTATGAAGCTCAGACCCAAACACTAAAGCAGCACAGAACCTGAAAATAGAAAAGCTAAACCTGAGGCATCACTCTGCCTGCAGCTGCAGGATTTTTTTCCCACTTCCTAAATCTGTTTTCCCCAGAGTTGCTGCCCCCATCTCTGATGGGTTTGGCATTGGACAGAACTTGGTCAGTCCTGGGGCTGGCTGAAATTGGCTCTGCTGGACATGGGGGAGGCTTCCAGCAGCTTCTCACAGAAGCCACCCCTCTATCCCGCACTACCAAAACCCGGCCACCAAACAAAATTCACTCATCCAAGCATTTTTTCATTAATTCTTGTATCTTCTTATTGCTGTGCGCTAACTCAAAGATTAAAACTTCCTAATATTGGTGTTGCCAAACATAAAATTATACCTGGTGATTACAAAATTGGTAGGAAAAAAGGCCTAGAATCCAATATGAGTACCTCTGAGAATTAAAACCTGGCTGCTGCCAGGTCCAGAAGATACCCATGGGTGGATAAATTCTTGGGTGCATGAAAAATACAGAAAAATACAAATTCAGTGGGGTTTTTATGAGTCAGGGTCTTACTTGCAGTGTGGATTCCCCTTCCTGCCTCAGCCAAGCAGAGGCAAAAAGTTATTCCTGGTGACAACACCGCCTGCCATGGGATAGAGTGGCTTTTGTAGCTTTGGGAGGTGGTGGTTCCCTCCCAGGCAGCAAAATTCTGGGTCACCCAGGGCAGGGATTTGCAGCAGTGGATGGATGGGCTTGGCACAGATGTCATGCTTGAGAGTGGAGCAACAACATCTTCCCTGCTTGGATCACAGCCCTTCCACGGCCCAGGGCAGGATAAACACCGGCCCAGGGCAGGATAAACACCAGCACAGCCACTGCTGGAAGGGGAGCAGCTCAGGGGGCTTCACCCACCTCCCCACCCAACCCTCCTGAACCTGCTCCCCACCCCACGATGGGAGGCTTTCACCTGGACCCAGACAGCCCTGCCTGGATCATCACTTTTCTTTTTAAATATCTTTTTTATTTTTTCCCCAACCCCCCCTCCCTGATTTGGAGGCAGCAGTGAGAACTGAAAGAGGAAAAAGAAAAAAGGAAAAAAGAAGAGAAGAATCGGGGTCAACACGAGCAGCAGTATTTCAGTCGTCCTTTGAGAGCTTGTCTATACTCACTGTGGGTGTTCTCCTTGCAAACACTGAGCAGGAGATGTTTTCCCTTAGTAGGGCAGGATCCTGTGCTCGGCCCTCCTCGCCTGGCCATAAAAGGGCAGCGTTTTCTGCAGGACCCCCAGATCCTCCGAAAGCTGACGGGTTTTTGGGAAGGGGCCTGCCCCGGCACTGCTTGCTTTGGACCTCACAACCCTCGTGTTTGTGTTACTTTGGATCCTTCTTCCCTTGTGCCTTTTGTTTTGTCTCTCTCCTCCTCCTGCTCCTCTCAGGAGGTTGGAGGGAGAGAGGCCAGAGAGCCTCCAGGAATGTTCTTGCTTCCCCTATTTTTTATTCTTTCCTTCTCCCTCCCTTGGCCTGATTTGATCCCTTCTTTTCCATGATCCTGCTCAGAAAACCAGCTGCTGAGTGAAAACCTCTGGCCAAGCCCAGGATACGTCCCTAAAGGGCTGACCACGTCCAAGGGAACCTGGAGGGCTCTTCCCTCCTGCTCTGCCCAAGCCCTGACCCGCTCAGGAAGGGGGGACAGCACAGAACCTCCTCTCACCGTCTCCTGGAACACCTCTCCATGGGAATTCCAGTCTAGAGGAGATGCTCAGCAGAACACAGCTGTAAAAGCAGGGAATGCCAGGCAGGCAGAGCCATGGTTCCACCTTGGAATTCATCATTCCAGGTCCACTTGGCTCTTCACAGAATCCTTCAGGTTGGAAAGAACCCTCAAGACCATCAAGTCTGACCATTAACTGCCAAGCACTGCCACATTCACCACCAAACTCTGTCCCCAGGTGCTCCATCTCCACAAACACCTCCAGGTCCTTCCGTGGTTCCTCACAAACCCAAAGCTCCCTGAGATCTTACAGGGTCTCAGCTTTCTTCTCGTCCCTTGTCATTGACGACACTTCCTTTGGAGAAGTCTGAAACCATGGAAATGCAAATGGAAACACCCGTTGTCAGTCAAACCAAGGAAACAGGAACCTCCCCTGGCTTCCCCAAACAATTTCCTCCATGTTGTTGTGGCTCATCTTTCATTTAAGACCCTCTGTGACCTTGCAGTTGCCATCTCAAGGCCTGGGGGGAGAAAGGAAGAGGTAAAGCTACAGGAGATGTCCCTTTTGTGGCCACCATGCTGCTGGAAAGTCCCAGGGAGGAGACCCAACACTTCTGTATCAACAGGCTCGCTCCATGTGCCCCTTGGTGCCGGTTTCTCCAGAACTCTACCTTCCTGGAGAACCTGTTCCCCAACAGCAACTGAAGTAACTCTGGACTTCAAACCCCTCTGTGGACCCTGTTAACCTCTCCTTCATCATTTTTCACAGGCATTGATGCTGTACAAGGTTTGCCAGAGCCATTTCCCAGCCCACAGCCCTCCAGGAACACACCAGAACTTTGTATGAAGGCACCAAGAGGTTGGAGTTACCCTCAGCCAGAACTCCCAGCAGCTGAAGAAGCTCCAACGAGGGATCAGCCACCCACATGTCCCATTAACCAACACAACAAAGCCCCCCAGCCCAGGGTGGGATATCACCAAACCGCATGGGGTGGCATTTGCAGGGAGCCTCAGGAAGTTCTTTCAGCAAACCCCACGTAGCCCCTGGGTGGCCAAGAAATCACCTGTCGGTCTCTCAGGAGCATTGCTGTGGTCACTGGGCTCCAGTGAAGGGTTTCACACAAGTGTGTCACTGCCTGTGCCCCTTCCAAGGTTTGTCCCCTTGTCTTTTCCCTCACCAGGAAGGAAAAACTGCCCCTGGCAAAGGCCAGGTCTCCATGTGAGAGGTGGGCCCAGCTTCTTGCAAAAACCTCTTGGTGAGCCCCTCAGAGAGGCATCAGGGCTTTGGCCACCCCTGCAGATCTTCATATTCCAGAGCTGTGAGGACTCCAAGTCCTGGAGCTGCCTGGTCCTCTGTGCCACCTCCATGCAAAGGCCACAGGGATTTGGGCCCTGGAGCAGAGCTTAAATCCCTGTCTCCCACCTCCAGCCTCATCTCACCCTCACCCTCACCCCCAGCACTGGCTGCATTTCCAGGAGCTTATGCAGCTTCTTGGAAAAGTTTCCAGGGTAGGAGAGATGTCAGACAGACCAAACACTCATCTCACAAAAAGCTTTCTGACGGGGACGATGTTCTGGTGGCACTGGCCAGGAATATTTTCCTGTAGGGTTGAGAGCAAGAAGAAGCATTATAAAAAAAAATTATAATAATAGCAATAAAAAAAAAATTAGAAAAGCTCTGAAATGAAGCCCGGTGCAGGCAGGACGTGGCCAGGGGGACGTTATGCAAAGAGCTGCTCACATCTGGAAGGAGTTACTGGATGCAAGCAGGGCTGAGTCTAAACAAGTGCAGGACGTTGTTACCGCGTGGATGCCGGCAGCTGGGAGCGGCTGGGGGGAACCAGAGGAGCTGGGAAGGTGGGATGCAAATCCCCAGGGCTCTGGGGATGCTCCCAGTGCCCTTCAGAGCTGCTGTGCTGCTCTGCTTTTAGGGTGGTGTGCTATTTTGGGTGGCGTCCGCAGGAGGGTTGGGGGGACAAATGGGTTTTGGGGGTGGTCACCATGCCTTTGAGCTTCTCTGAGCACCTCCTGGGGCTTTTCCTGCCGAGGGGCAGAGCCTGTCCTGTGCTGGAGGTGTGGGAGCACCGTGGGACTCTGCACAGGGCCACCACACACACCCTGCAGCTGCTCCAGCTTTGCCCCCTCAGTGCCCAGAATGAGGATTTTGGGGTACCCAGAATAAGGATTTTGGGGTACCCAGCTCCTGGGTGAGGCTGGGGGTGCTGGGATAATCAAATCCACCCCTGGCTCAGCCTCAGGGAGAGCCAAGCAGAGCTGGGGGTGAAATAATGAAGATTTGCTTTGTTTTGGTGGGTGCTGGGGGTTGGCCGTGTCCTGTCCCAGGCCCTGAGGGGGTTTGGGGGATCCCTCTGCTGTCAGGAAATGTTCCTTAAACATGGGGGATCCCCATTTCCTCTGAACAGTGGGAGAACAAAAATCCCCTTTTGTAATAATTAATGTTCCCCCGTGATTCCTCCAATTGGGGTTTTAAGCCCCCAAAAATATTGAGGTTTTATTGCTGGGTTTTGAGAGGGGGTGAGGGGTTGTGTGCCTCAGTTTCCCTCTCCACAGCAAGATCCAGAGGGTGCTCCCAAGAACCAAATGTACCTTAAACACCCTCCCAGTGGAGGATCCTCATTTCCTCCAAACAGCAGGAGAACACCCCAAAATCCCATTTTCTAAATAAACCAACCTTATTTCACTACAACCCAAACTGAGGTTTTATGCCCCAAAAAGCCTTGGGGTCTTTTTATTAGGTTTGGGGAGAGGGTCGTGTGCCTCAGTTTCCCCAGCCATAGAGGGATCCAGAGGATGACCCCAAGAACCAAATCTGCCTTAAACACATCCAGGTGGGGCATCCCCATTTCCTCGAAATAGCGGGAGAACACCCCAAAAATCCCACTTTAGATAAATCGCTGTTACTCCACAACACCTCAAATCGAGGTTTTATGCCCCCAGAAAAGCCTTGGGACCTTTCTATTGGGTTTGGGGAGGGGTAATGAGCTGCGTGCCTCAGTTTCCCCTGCCACAG
>QUSF01000003.1:1128782-1148066 GCA_003676055.1 Chloebia gouldiae | reverse complement strand
TCCCATCCCATAGATCCCATCCCATCCCATGGATCCCATCCCATCCCGTCCCCGCCGCCTGCTCCAGTGCCAGCGCGGTGGCTCGGGCACATCTCCATTAGCCGGGTGTCACTGGCTGTGCCAGGCGCTGGCGGGGCCCCATGGCCTGGCTGTCCTCTGTGCCCTCAGCGTTTGCCAGGGCCATGCCAGCTCTGCTGGAATCCACCAGCATCCCGTCGGGATTTAACCCCAGACCTGGCTTTGCCCACCTTGGAATCACCTGCAGGGCTTTTGCACCACGTGTTGTGTCTGACTGAGCCACCCCTCTTTCAGAGGGGACAGGGACACACAGAAGGGTGCTCTCATCCAGGTTTTGGTGCCTCTGCTCTCCTGCAGGGATTGGGATTTGTCCCGGGATGCAAATAATGTGGCATTGCTGAAGCCTCCGTATTTTTGCAGCAGAGGCTGTGTCTGAGCAGGGGACAGCGCTCGACTTCCCAGTGCCAAGCTCCCAGGGCATGGCACTGCCCTCACTGTCACCCCTGGTGGAACAGAGGGACGGTGTCCTCGATGCCATCACCGTGGTGGCATCCCCCGGGAGCAGCATCACCTCACTGAGAGGGTTTGGGGATGGGGTGTGACAGTGGGGTTGATCCATCCATCCTTGGAAGGGTCACAGTGGCTTTGACGCTCTGTTGTGCAAAAGGAAAGGAGAAAAGCACCCAGAGCAGCTGATCGGGTTTAAATTTTTTTTTAAATATGAGATTAAAAAAAAGCACAAAGCCATTAACCCTGTGTGGGCTGTGCTGTTGGGAAGGCAGTGCCTGCACCCAGTGGATGAAGCTTTGTGTTGCTCATCCCACCTCATCCTACTCCTCTCCCCAGGCTGCTGGTGGCCATGGCACTTCCAGAAAAACCCCAAATGAACCTATTCCCGTTTGCAAAGGTAGCAGGGAGACAGGGATGAGGGAAGGAGCTGTCCCTGTTGCGTTGCACTGATGGGCCTGGTGCTGCTACCCTAGGAAAAGCATCCTTGAGCCAAAGCCTGTAAATGCTGGATATCATTAATAAGAAATTAAAAACAACCAAAAGGGAGGGAAAAAAAAAATCTTGTGAAGCAGCTGACTGTCCCACAACCGGATTGATGTTCTTCCACACCCAGCAGAAGCTGGGAGATGTTTTTTGGGGCGCCCAACACTGTGGGATGAGCATCTCTGAGCCCCTTCCCCTCGCCTGCTCTCGCTGTGGCTGCGCTTGGCTCTGCCTTGGGCACCCTTAAGTGTGAAAAATCACCACTCGTGCTGGTGTCAGCAGCATCCCGGAGGCCCTGGCAGCGGGACGGGCACATCCCGGCGGGCAGGATGCCGGCGGTGGGCGCTCGGGGCCGGCACCCGGCGCCTCGCCAGGCGGGGCTGTGGCCGGGCTATTGTTTTCCCTTCCTGCTTGTTTTTCCGGACAACCCTCTCGTAATTAAATAAAAACACCCGTCGGAGGAGCGAGCAGAGCCCACCCCCGGCGCGGTCCCGTGCCGAAAGCACCCACGGAGAGCTCCCCGGGGAGGGAGGGGACAGCAGAGCGGTGAAGGTAGGCGACAGGTGAGGGACAGGTGCTTTGGGATGTGGCTCTTCCCTCTCTCTGCCAGGTTCCCAGCTCTGGGAATGGCTGGTTGGGCAGTGGGACCTGCACGGTCCAGGCAGCGCTGCTCGTTCTGCCCGGTGTGTCCGGCTTTGGGGAGCTGTGGGAAAACACGAGCGTCACTTCGCTGCGGAAAAAATCTTCCGGTGGCCTCAAAACTAGGGAGAAAAGGCTGAAGGTTTCATGCAAGGGTCTGGAAGGCGGAGGGCAAGTTGTAGGAGGCCGAGGATTAAAACTGAAAGTGTGAATGTTTGGGATTTGTAATGATGCCCCTTTGTGTCCTCCCAGCTAATCTGTAAAAATGGGGGTTTAATGTTATTTCTTTCTTAAGCAAAAGTCAAGTTTTGACATTAAATAGTTCCAGCCCAGCTCTTTTGTCCTGAAGTGCAGCAATGTCCAAATTGAGATGAGGGCATGGGGGACTTTTTTTTGAGGAGCAAGTGCTGACATTGTATTTAGCTCCTTATTAAAGCACTTTTCTTTAATGCAATTTAATACTGAAGGTCAACTATGAATGCTTTGGTGGTTGGAAATGATACAGAAAAGCAGATTGCGTTTTGTTTTTTTTTTTTTTTGTACATCCTGAGGGTGAAAAATTTAAAGAAATGCCCAAATTTTGTGCTGAATGGAAAGTGGTTCACAAGCAGCTGGTCTTGTCACCACTTAAATGTGAATTTTATGCCCTAAACCCCCTTGTCCTTGTGCTTATGTGGGAAAGAATTGCTCATGGTCCTCAATGCTGTGGTGATGAGGGCGCTAGAAATGAACAAATAATTAATTAAATAAATAAGGGGCTGGTGAATGTCAGAGATGGTCTTCTGGGGGACTGAGGATTTGAGCATTTAAATATATCCAGAGTGGCCCAACCTTCTGGTCCTTTGGGGAGGTTTAGAGCCACAGGAACATTTAGGGATGTCATTCTCAATAGCTGCTAAAGAGAAAGTGCTTTTTGTCATAGTACAAACACCTTTCAGGGCAGGTGGGCAGCTTGGTGGGGCTGTTTAGGGAAACTGAGGCACATGGCAGAGTGCAGGTGGAAACGGAGCTTGGGCTTCACCTCCTGTGGTGGGATTTTTGGTGGTTTGGCTGGAGAGAACCTGCCCTGCCCCAGTGACCATCAGCATCTCCTTCCACCACCGTTCTTTACTCATCCTTTCCTTCCATCCATCAGGGCTCATCCAACTCCCATCCCTCTCCCCGAGCATCCTCCCCATCCTTTGGCCGTCCTGTTGCCCTGGAAGCTGTTTTGGGATGAGACTTTGGCAGCACCACGTGAAAACTCTCTTAAAATAGAGCTGGAGGGCAGCGTCAGGGCAGGGAGGGCTGGCTGGAGGCGCCGCCGGCCCTCGGCGTGTGGAACTCGCGGCCACGCCGCTTTCTAATAATTTTTGGGGGTGTTTTTCTGTGCTGATGATGCCAGAACTTTGCTTAGAGGCTGGCAGTGTGTGGTGGGGCCCCGTAGTTTTAGGGTTTAGTGCACCCAGTGAGCTGCCCAGGTGCAGCAGGGGATGGAGATGGGATGGGTGACCTGCTCCTGGCCCTAAACAGAGCCAGAGGGGCCGAGTGGTGATGGTGGAAAAGAGCAAAAGCTTGTGATTCTTCTTTTTTTTCTTTTTCTGAATATGTATTTTTAACAAAACAAATATTAAAAGGGATATATATTTCAAATATTTGCGTTTTCCCAGAGGAAGAGCACTGGATTTAACCCTCCCATTAATCCCCATTAGTCAGGCTTCTCCGCTCTGCTGGAGCTGCAGGGACGGGAGCTGCCGGAGGGGCATTTTGGGGCAAGTTGGGGTCTTTCTGGGGATCTCACCCCGGCAGGCGCCTCTTGTCTCGGCTCTGGCTCCGGGCAAGCTCACGAAAAGCATCTGAGAGCAATAAAGAGCAAAAGGCTCCCGCTGACAAGCCCGGGCTGAAGTCACCGGCGGGACGCGGCCAAGACACGCATTGTCCTCGCCGCTGCTGGGACTGATTAGAGCCGCCTGGCAAGGAGCGCCGCTGGGTGAGGGATCAGCCCCCTCTGCCAAAAATCCTCAATCCCCAGGGCAAAAAAAGCCAGCTTTTGTTTCCCAGGCTGGGCAATGCCGCCCCACAGACCCGTTTCCCCCTATTTTGCGCCCATTCCTTCGTGGATGTCCCTACGCCAAGCTTGGGGTATCCTATATGGAGAATGAGATGGAGGAAAAATCTGAATTTGGGTTTTTTTTTCAAGAGAGAACCTGGCAAACAGCAAGCTGTTCTGCTGAATTCCTGCTGTCTCTTCAGCTTTTGATATTTATTATATCCTTAATTATTTTTTACGTGTCTTGGGTGGGGGGGGGTTTGCTGAACCATCCAAGATCTCATCAAAATGTTTTTGGCAGTCACAGGAGGCTCTGAAAATGGTGAGGTGGATGGATAATCCAGCTGGGATGCAGCATTTTGTAACAAATACATATATAAAGAATATTTATATATTTATGTATTTTTATATAGAAGTACTTTAACTATATATAAGCATGAATGTATAAAATATTGACAATATTAATATACATAAACTATAAAAAGTATATAAAATATGTAAGTACCCAACCCTTTTCCTACCTCTCTGCCCTGCTCCAGGCTGTGGAGCCAAGAATTTGGAGCAGAACTGGTTTTTCCATGGTTTTCCTGGGTGCCAGCACTTGCTGGGATTCTCCAGGGCTGTCAGGATCATGCTAAACTGAGATCCCTATTGGCTGGACGGGTTGGTTGTGCAGCACAAATCCAACAAAAATGAAAAAATTTGGCAGAGATGGGGAAGAGTTTTTTTGCTTGTTGGGAAAACAGAGACGAGAACACCCTTTTTTATTATTTAAACATTTTTGTCTTTTGCCTTTGGCTCACCGGGGGAAAAAAAAAAAAAAGAAGACAAACAGAACATGTCTTGCTGGAATTTGTGTGTTGATCAAGAGCTGCCATTTGTTCCAGAAAAAATGTGAGTTGAAAATCTCTTTTTGGAGCAGGAGGTGCAGGATAAACCTGGCAGGTAGAACTCTCCCTCTCTGCCACTGTTCTGTATCATGTCCTCGGTCACATCCCACAAAGGTCAGGAAAGAAGGTGTTTTGGGGTCTGGATGTGTCTCCATCCAGGATTTGGGTGTTTAGCAAAGGAAGCCAAGGGAAAGGGTGTGTCCCACCTTCTTTTAATACAGGACACAGGTTTTAGGGTGTGGGATCCCTTGGATTTGGGATGGAGCAGGCAGACTCATCCTGGGGCTCAGGTAGGACCAGGAGAGGGGATGAACACCAGGGATGGTCTGGACCATGTGAAATACGTGGGAGTTGGATTAAATATCCAGAAAACTCAGCCTGGGGAGGGTTGGCAGCGCAGCATTTCCCAGCCTCAGGGTGCTGCTCCCTGATTTGAATTTTTCCAGGTAGTGCCTTTCCCCAGGCAATGGAATATGAGCATTAAAAAGTGCATAAATCATCCCAATGAATCCAGCTGTGAGTGAGCTGCTGTCGTGAGCGAGATCACGCGGCATAATTCAGAAATATCAGAGGATATTGGGCTTTATGTTATTATCTGCAGGAGCAGGGAGCTATAAACTCCTAATTTCCTTTTGTTTAGGGGGTTACATCTCAGCAGGTGCCTAAAATTGGCTTCCTGCTTGGGGAAAATACACACCTGGATCTCCATCAGCTTCAAGAGGTCAAGGCATCCCTTGATGTCTCTGAATGAGTGTGGACACCTGAGCCTGCCTTTGGACCTCCTCGGTGGCCGTGGTGCCTCCTACCCACCTTGAAGGGATATCAGTGGGTGCTTGTGTGGCCCTGACCTGCCCATTCACTGGGGCTTCTCCTCCTTGCTTGAGTCTCTTGGACTCAAGCTGGTGATGGAGCTTCTTGGTTGGTGTCTTCAAGCTGGGCCTGGTTGGTGGAGCTTCGTGGTGTTCCAAAGCTGGGGCTGATGTCCAACCTGGGGCTGGTGATGGAGTTTCTTGGCTGGTATCTCCAACCTGGAGTTGGTGATAGAGTGTTTTGGTTGGTATCTGCAAGCTGGGGCTGATGATAGAGTGTTTTGGTTGGTACCTCCAAACTGGGGTTGCTGATGGAGTGTTCTGGTTGGTATCTTCAAGCTGGGGTTGCTGATGGAGTGTTTTGGTTGTTTGCTCCAAACTGGGGTTGATTATGGAGTTTATTGGCTGGTAGCTCCAAACTGGGGTTGGTGATGCAGTGTTTTGGTTGTTTTCTCCAAGCTGGGGTTGGTGGTAGAACTTCACGGTTAGTGTCTCCAAGCTGGGATTGGTGACAGAACATTTTGGTTGCACCTCCAAGCTGGGGCTGGCAGTAGAGTCTCTCAGGTGTTATCTCTGACTTGGGGATGCATGGACAGGGGGGGATGGCGTGGCCAGAAGGGTGTTTTTGCGAGGAAAGAGCCCTGAATGATTTAATTTCTTTCCTCCCTGCAGCTGATAGTCGAAAAAACGACTGACTACCCTTCGGCTGAGTACTCCCTGGTGGAGGATGTAGCCCTCCACTTCACGTGTTTGATGGACAGACTGAACGAGCAGCGCCTCTTTCAGCCGGACCTGTGCGACGTGGACATCGTGCTGGTGCAGCACAAGAGCATCTTCCCGGCGCACAAGGGGGTCCTGGCAGCCTACAGCCAGTTCTTCCACTCCCTCTTCACCCAGAACAAGCAGCTGCAGCGCGTGGAGCTCTCTCTGGAGGCCCTCACCTCGCAGGGCCTCCAGCAGATCCTCAACTTCATCTACACCTCCAAGCTGCTCGTCAACTCCTGCAATGTGCAGGACGTGCTGAACGCGGCCGCCGTGCTGCAGATGAACAACATCGCGTCCTCCTGCCAGGACCTGCTGGACACCCGCTCGCTCAGCCTGGCCACCGACATGGCCCTGCCCGCCGAGGGCTGCGCCGGACCCCCGCCCTACTACTGCGAGATCAAGCAGGAGGTGGACGCCCCCCACCCCAAAATCTACGCCCGGGAGGGCAACGACCCCTTCTCGGTGCGGGTGGAGGACGGGACGGGCAGCGGGACGCTCCCCCCCGGCCCGGCCAAGCAGTACTACAAGGAGGAGAAGGACGGGGGTCCCGGCGCTGTCTGTAAGATGGAGGGCGAGGAGTCCGAGGAGGACCTGGACAGCCAGGGCTCCTACAACCGGGAGCAGATCATCGTGGAGGTGAACCTCAACAACCAGACCCTCAACGTCTCCAAGGGCACGGAGGGGAAGGCGGCCGCCAGCGAGGCGGCCGTGATGGGGCGGCCGGACGGGGATGGGCGCGACACGGAGGAGGATGGGGAGGAGGAGAATGAGGAAGGGGAGGAGGAGGAGGAAGAGGAGGAGGATGCGGAGGTGGGGGAGGAGGAGGAGGAGGAGCGCAGCGAGGAGGAAGATCTGGAGGAGACGACGGAAGAAGAGGACGATGATGATGAAGATGCCTCAGAGATGAAAAGGGAAAAGAGCGGGCAGCCCCGCAGGGGCAGCCGGGCACCCAAAGCCACTAAACCTGCCATGGCAACCAGGTCCCAGGAGATGGCCAAGGTGGAAGAGGAGGAGGAGGAGGAAGAAGAAGGCCAGAGGGGAAGGAAGAGAAAGAAGGAACAAGATGGCTTGGGCCAGAAGGTGAAGCTGGAGGAGAAGCAGCATTATCCGTGCAAGAAGTGTCCCCGGATCTTCAACAACCGCTGGTACCTGGAGAAGCACATGAACGTCACGCACAGCCGGATGCAGATCTGCGACAAGTGCGGGAAGCGCTTCCTGCTGGAGAGCGAGCTCCTGCTGCACCACCAGACCGACTGCGAGAAGAACATCCAGGTGAGCGTGGATCCATCCAGAGCGTGGATCCCACCAGGGTGGACATCCCACCAAGGGGGTAATGCTTTACCCCGGGGTGGAGCATCTCGCTGGCGGGAAATACCCCGCCAAAGTGGATGGATGTCCCATCAAGGTGGGGACATCCCACCAAAGGAGGAGCATCCCAGCACTGTGGGATACCCCAGTGAGGAAAGGGCATCCCAAGTGCCATGGAGGTCGTCCCCTCCAGCTCCACCATGGGATGGGTTCGTGCTCAGATAATACTGATGTTGCAGTTGGTACATCTGTAGTGGTTTTGGTTGTTAATTCGAGATTTTGAGAATTTGAGATATGAGATCTTTCTTCTCTATGCAAAACCAGCACAACGTGGCAGCTGGGAGGGAACCTTCCTTCACCCATGACTTGTATCCAGACTCGGGAGGGTCCCACAGTGGCCTGGAATCAGAGGATTTGTGCCACCTTGACTGCCTGGGTGGAAACAGGGAGTTAAGTTTTGAGGAGTAATTTTTCTTTTGAGTTTATTCAGTTAATCTGGATAAAACACTGCAAGCCCTTGATGGAGACACACTCCAGCATTCCCACACAGGCTGAACCCATTTTAGCTTAATTTGAAGATTTGCTGACAGGAGTTAAAATGGTTTTAATCTGCCTTTTGTGCTTTTTTTTTGTGTGTATTAGCAAATTTCTGAGTGTGTTTGACATCCATGCATGGCTCGGGCTTGGTGTGGCCTTCCCCTGTGCTAATGAGATCCTGTGTTGGCAAATCGGCTTTGTTAAATTAGTGCAGTTTTGGGGGGAAATGGAGGCATCCAATCAGAGCAGCAAACACTGAAAATCCCTCCAAATTCCCGTCTCCTAATTCCTGATGAGCTGTTTTTACAGCATGCTGCTGCTAATAATTACAAATATACCAGTTGATGGAGAGCTTCTCCCATCACCCTTCCAACCAGTGACCAGATTTTGAATGATCTCACAGCTCTCCTTGAAGGTAACACAACCCAAGTGCTACTGGAGCCCTTCACTGGTGGCATCCCAAATAAAACAGGGAATGAGGCAGATCTTGGCAAGCAGGGAACATTGAAGCAGGAATAGTCTTGGCTCAGAGGTGAAGTAGTCACTGACCTTTTGGTGCATCTTTCTGACAAATTCACAATGCTGAAGTTGCTTTTTTTGGATGTTTTTTCCTAGAATGGATGAGTGTAGCTCCAATACTTGCATGGTGGTGGCAATTTCAGGGCCTAACATGAAACCTGGGCAGTTAAAGAGGAGTTTTACCAGAATGTTTATTCAGCTTCATCTGCTTTCCAGATGGATAACATGGGGCTGTCACCTCATTGCTTGTTTTTTTGTTTTGCCCCCTTCTTTTTATCCCTTTTCCAATTCATTTTGGAATAGGAAGAACCAAAACTGTCTGTATAATGACCTCCTTCTGCAGAAAAAGGGATCATTGTCTCCCACTTAATTGAGCATTTTTAATTTGACAAATAGCCAAATCCACTCCATTTGCTCTGATAATATTTAATAACTTTATCAGCATCTCATGGAATTATGTCTGGATGGAAAAGAATTTTTTTTTGGCACTCTACCTATAACAGTTTTTATTTCTTGTGTTTTTATCAGATTCATGGAGGGACTATCCACCTTTTCTCAGTTTGCTCTGCTGCTTTCTTTTCTTTGTTTTGTCCCCAAATTTGTTCCATAAAGCTTTAGGATTTAAGCATCATCCTACTCCCTGTATTCATTCCCCATCTCCATAATGTGCATCCTACCTCTATCATCTGAAAAGTGATTCATCCTTTGCTTTATTGAGTAGTCCCTCAAACTGTTTTTATTGCCACCTGCAGTATGCTTTTCCTTTTAACCTGCAAGGATTTATATCCTCATTCTTTCCCCTTATTTGGACATTACTTCCGTATTTTTGAGTGATGATTTTCAGCACTGACTGAGGACGCAGAGCTCAGCTCTCCAAGGTGTTTGGGCCCAGCCCTGGAGGTTTTTCTACCTCTGCTGCTTTCCCTCTACCTTTCATTCTGAAATTCCCCTGCCTCTTTCATATTAAATGGAGAAAATATTGATGTGTCTTTGATAGCAGGCTGTAGTACTGAATTTGCCCTGAAATATCCCTTAAAGACATAGATAAAGCTGTTCTGATCCATGGAAATACATACTTGGGAACAGGAGGACTTGTAGGACTTCTCATGTAGACATTGAAGATGATGAGGCTTGGAAATGGCTCTAATTTTTCCTTTGGGGAACCTAAACATAAATATATATGGGAAAATACAGTGACTTCACAGCATGATGGTGTGTTTTCCACGGTATCACAGCAAAATTTGGTTGAAACCCATCAAGGAGCATCTGTTCCTCTGGGAAGAAGGAGAAGTGGAGGAATCCCTCCCCAGGTTCTCAGGTACAATTCAGCCACGTTGTTGCAAGATGCCTTCAAGGCATGGATGATTTCCTCAACAAATCTGCAAGGAGAGAAGGGATGGTTTTAACCCTGTTGACTGAGAGGAATATGAGCCATGGAAAGGTAAAGGGGAAGGAGTTGACCCTTGGCTCCTGGCATGGTTTCCTTGGTGGATATCTCTCTCCTGAGTCTCCCTGAGCATTGAACTGGTCTCACATGCCTCCAGGAGGTCTCACATGCCTCCAGGAGGTCTCACACAGAAGCTGGAGCTTTTCCTGGGAACTTCCAGAGGAACACTGAACTTGTTAGAGCTGAAGTGATTCTCTACCTTAACTTTTTGGGGAAGACTTTGCATGTCACATTGTTCTCATTGTGCTGGTGGACCGGTGGTTTGGGTCCATTTTGGTCCTTTTGGATATCATGGAATCATAGATCTGTTTGGAAAACTAATTTAGTGGTGAAGTATCCATAATATCTGCTGAAGACTGAAGTTGCACTGCCCTGGATAGGGATTCTCCTTCTTTGCATACTTTTTGCAAATTTCCAATGCACAAAGGGTTGGGATATTTTATGTAAAATCTTAATTTAGGAATAAAATTCCCAGCTGGGAATAGGGCATGAGCTGTTGCTTATCCAAGTCCTGATACAGCCATTGATGGAGATTCCACATCCTTCCCTGGAAGGTCATTGCCCCTTGCTCATCCAATGGATGAGAAATATGAAGTTTGGAGGTTTTGAGGTGATAAATTCTATATCAGGCTTGCTGGTTGTTATGATTTTTGTTATCAGCTGTAGCTTTCACCATGATACTCCCTTTCCATGTTTCCCTTTCCTGCTTCCCTGACCATCTCCTGCGTCCTTGCAGTGCGTGACATGCGGGAAGGGGTTCAAGAAGCTCTGGTCTCTCCACGAGCACAACAAGATTGTCCATGGCTATGCAGAGAAGAAGTTCTCCTGTGAGATCTGCGAGAAGAAGTTCTACACCATGGCCCACGTGCGCAAACACATGGTTGGTGAGTGTGGGAGGCACCACGGGGAGATCTTCTTGGGGGTGTTGGTCCATCAATTTGGCAATCAAAGGTGTTTTCTGTTGTTGTCATGTTGGGTGTTCAGGGCTGGGCTTACTCTTGGGTGAGTTTCCTCACATCCTCATCTTGAAATTTGGCCTGATACTCGATGGTGAACCAATGTCTGCTCAGTGCTGGGTTTGGACGTGGTGATGGGGAATCCTATTGTGAGTGCAGGCAAACCCGACGGGAAGAGATGATGGTGTCTGACTCAATTCAGAAGGCTGAATGGTTTCTTTGTTATAACTATGCTAAAATACATTAAATAATACATTAGACCTACTTGTTCTAACTATAGCTCTAACTCACCCACAACTTGTGACCCTCTAACAAGAGTCCAGGTGGATCTAATTGGCCATCAGGCCCAAACAATCCACCGTGATCCAATCAAGGAATCATTACAGGTAAACAACTCTCCAAACACATTCCACATGAGAAGAACAAGGACCAGAAATAGAAATTGTTTTCTCTTTCATTTCTCTCTGTGCACCTCTGTGAAAAATCCTGAGAGAGAGAGAAATGTGCTGCCACAGAATCCCATTTATTTTATTGGTCAGAAGTGATCAGAGGAAGGTTTGAAGTGTAAGCAGTGTAAAAGGATCAGTGTTAGGCTTTGAAAAGCAAATTTCCTATGACAACAGTGTTTGGGTTCCTGGGCTTGGGAGCCACCAAAGAGATCCAAAAGAACGGGGGTTTGGAAGAGAAATGCTGGAGATGTTGCTGCCATTTATCTCCCAGAGATGCTTTGGGTTTGCTGGGGTTGGGCCCTGGGAGCCAGAGCTGGGGTGTCCGGGGGTGGATGGTGGAGCTGTGTGGAGGCTGCTGACGTGCCCCTGTCCCCACCAGCACACACCAAGGACATGCCCTTCACCTGCGAGACCTGCGGGAAGTCCTTCAAGCGCAGCATGTCCCTCAAGGTCCACTCCCTCCAGCACTCGGGGGAGAAGCCTTTCAAGTGTGAGGTAAGGCAGACGAGGGCAAAACCACTGATTTGGGGAGACATCTTCCACTCCTTGGGGCTTCCGCTGTGCTTTGTGCCAGTGCAGCTGTAGGGATGATCCCATGCTTTTCCAGACTTTGCATCACCTCCTGGTTTGAAAGTCCCACCAACTTTATGATGAAACTTGTCCAATGCCGGGATCTATCCCCAAGTGCCTGGACTTTGCACCCACCCCAAGCCCATCCAGCCTGCAAACCTGGCTGGGTATGTCCCAAAAAGCCTCTTTTGGGGTGTTTCTTGACGGGATGTCCTTGCTGCTGGTGACTTGAGGGGAATGTGGGGATATTTTGGGTGCTCATCAACAACTCCTCGCTCCCACAGAACTGCAACGAGCGCTTCCAGTACAAGTACCAGCTGCGCTCCCACATGAGCATCCACATTGGCCACAAGCAGTTCATGTGCCAGTGGTGTGGCAAGGACTTCAACATGAAGCAGTACTTTGATGAGCACATGAAGACGCACACGGGTGAGACTCGCCCCTTGCCTGGCCCCGGATCCCTGCAGTCAGGCTCTCCCTGGAAAGAGTGATGGCATGGGGGTGACATCTTTGGGTAGCAGGATGGGGTTTTGGGGGGCACTGATAAGGCCCCAATCAGCTCCGTTTGGAAAGGCTTACGGTGTGGTTCATCTCTGAGCTGGACACACAGGAGAAATATCAACAAGGTCTTCTCAAGAGGTCAAAGCAAAATTTGCTGGCAAACTTGAGAAAAATCAGGGAACTTTGGCAAAAGGTTTAGTACAGCATTCAACCAACATAAAACACTTCTCACAGCATTAAACTTGGCCCATTCAACTTCGCAAACTTTAAATACATTCGATCTTAAGGTTCTCAAAATATTCCAAGGAGAGGAAATTAGAAGAAAAGGAAAGAGAGAAAACCAGAAAATATACAGAAAATCACATATATAGCTACCAACTCCTGGGTTCAGACAGAACTTCCAAGACAAAGGTAGGGTCTAGATGAATGGGATGACCTAGTGTTCAGCTCTAAATACGCCATGGTCCTCAAAGGCTTTTCTCCCACATGGGACTTCTGGTCATTTGGCCCTCAGGAGGTGCATTAGGGGTGAGTGGAGCATTGCCTCGCAATGTGCCATGCCTGACAGTCACTGCCAGGCTGGGATACAGGCTTTAGGGCTGGGATGTGGGGCCGTTCGCTGCCTCTGCAAGGGCAAGGCACATGCACGCACCCCTTAATTGTCTTGGGACACCAGATCCTCCCAGTCTCTGACACCCAGCCTAACCAGCAGCTTCTCGCCCCTCTTCTCCCACCCTCAGGGGAGAAGCCCTACATCTGTGAGATCTGCGGGAAGAGCTTCACCAGCCGCCCCAACATGAAGCGGCACCGCCGGACCCACACCGGGGAGAAGCCGTACCCCTGCGACGTCTGCGGCCAGCGCTTCCGCTTCTCCAACATGCTCAAAGCCCACAAGGAGAAATGTTTCCGCGTCAGCAACCCCTTGGCTTCGGACACGGCCGTCCCCCAACCCGCCACCAGCCCGGCTCCGCTGCCCCCCGGCCCCGGCGTCTCCCCCCTGCCCCTGCCGCTGCTCCATCCTCTTCCACAGACCCTCCCTCCTCCTCCTCACCTACCACCACCCCCTCCCCTGTTTCCCGCGGGGAGGATAAATTCAAACAACAATTAGGTGCCCCCCACCACCCCGGCCATGTGCCTGCACGGACTGCTCTGCCCTTCGGGAACGCCTTTCCCCCGGGGAGCCAAGGCTTTGCTTGCTCTCTACCCCCCCCTTTCCTCCTCATTTTGGGGCTGTTTTGGGTTTTTATTCCTTTTTCTCAAAAGTCATTCTCCGCAGAGAGGGGGAGCAGGAGGAAGCCCCCCGCTGTCGAGGAGCGTGGGTGTTGGGGGGGAAACCGCTGTCTGTCCGTAAGGGTGTAGGTAAAAGGTGTCACTCTCAGTTTCATCTTCCTGCTGGGATGCTGGTGAGGCTGGGAGGAGCAGGATATCCAGGCTTGAGCTTGCTGGCCGGTGCATCAATATTTCAAAGCCGAATTCTAGTTAGTGGTGCTTGAATCCCTGTACTGTAAAGCTGGTCTTTCAAGTCAGGCTCTTCACCCACGGGGTTGAAAGGTGGGCACCCCAGGGGAGCCCGCCACTGCCAGCCCCAGTGGCCCAGGCGAGCGTACAGATGTCCCCATTGGAAAGCCATTAGCACGCTCTCGTTAGCAGCCCTCGACACGTCTTCCCTCCCAACAGGTTTTCCTCCTCCACAGGCAAAAGCACAAACACCCACCTTGCATCTCGGGGCGTCTGCAACTCTCTGTCGGTTCAGTTCTGGGGTGCCCTAAGAGAGCTGGGCTCTGATGTGCCCTTTCTGCTGATCCCAGCAGGAGCTGGGCTCCTGGGGATGCTCTGGAGTCAGGGAGCTGTTCCTGGGAGAGCTCAGGTACCTTTGGGACTGGCAGGAGGGTAGCCTGGGACAGAGGAGCAGGACGCTTCTGTTTCTCGACAGAATCGGCCCAGAATAGTGCCTTAACAATCTGAACAAACCCCCGAGGGACAGGTGAGTTCCAGGCTGGTCCCACTGCAAGGTTCAGAGCTAAAGCAGGACCAGGTTCAGCCTGAGGATGATGATGTCCCACTCTCCAGTTTGTTGCCTGCTTTGGTCTCCCAAGCTTCACTTCCCCTTGTGGTGCTGGCATCTGTTGCCCTGTCCTGGTCTGGGGGGACCAGAGGGGACCAGTGAGAGATGTGGTGCTGCCCTGTGGTGCTGCTTAGTGCTTGTTGAAGATGTTGAAGTCGAGCAGGTCTTTGTTTTCACTTACAAATAATATGGCTGGCTTCATGCTGAGGAGGAGGAGAAGAGGAAGGCTTTGTCATCACCTTTTTGCTGCTGTGCTCTACCCCAGGGTGCCATGCATTGTCCTGACCACGGCTGTGGGGTCCCTACTGGGGGAAGTGTCCCCTGTGGAGTCAGAGAGCACCCAGCATGGGCAGAGAAGGGCTGGCAGGAGGTGGGGGGTGTTCCAGCTGATCCTGTGCTTCTAAGGCTGGTGTTGAGGTCACCTGTGGGTCAGGTCATGGAGGAGGTGGTGGAAGCACTGTTGGTAGGTAAGAAGGAAAGAGGTCACCGCGTGGGCTACAGGAGCCTTTTCTCACCCAGCTTGTGCTGAGTGACAGCAGAGTGCTGGGGACAGGGAGCCACATCTGGCTCTGTGAAAAGTCTTGGTGCTTTGTCTCCTGGACCAAATCAGCAAAGCACCTGGGCAGCATTGATGCTGTCCCTGCAGAGATGGGAGGATTCAGGGGCTTTCCGGACTGGGGACATGCAGGAGCCTGACGGGGACAGGACCGGGAGCATCTGCTGTTCTCCTGAGTGCTCCTTGAGGTGACTGGTGTCACCCCCGGCTGAGTGGTGCCCCACTGGTGCCCGGCATCTTGGGAAAGCTGACTGATGTTAGCATTTTGGAGCCACAAAATCCTTTTCACCTTTGTGTTGGCTGGGATCCTGTGGATCCCCAGCGTGGCTCTCCGTACCAGTGAGTTCACACCCATCTCCATTTGCTCTGAGCACGAGGAGGTTGCTATGGCAGAGCTGCCTCACCTTACTAACCTTCTCAGGTGGGTTCCAAAGGCTTCTCTGGTGCCCCCCTCCATGACCCTGGGGCTTGTTGGGGTGGTGCAAAGCCTCAAACACACCTGTGAAGGATGAGGGCTCTTGGGGCCATTGGCTGTCTGAAGGGACCATGACCCATAGTGGAAGATGCTTGCTTTAGAGAAGCATTCAGTGAAACCTGTGGAGGTGCTGGAGTGGTCCTTGCTGTCTCTTCCTCTGCTGCCTCCCAGATCCCATCCCCTTGGGCTTCCTTGTGCTTCTTTCCCCTCATGTTCAGCCTTGAGACAGGATGGGAGCGCTGTGCCCTGAGGAGGGCTCACCTTACTTTTATGGTTTTCGGTGATGGAGCCCATCAGCTGATAGACTTCCCCCCATGTAAACATCCATGCCGACGTTGTGCTCCCTTATTCCACCCTCCTGGAGGTGGCTTTCCCTGTTCCTGTCCCAGTTCATCCTCTCCCAGTGAGGACCTGCCCCCCTTGGACATCTCTGTGAGATGAGAGCACTTCCTTGAGGCTGGAAGCCCAGCGGAAAGCCCAGTGACCGATCCCAGCCACGTCCCATCCCCTTCGAGAGCCTGCTCGTAGAGCCACTTGGAGACATTGAGATGTGACCATGCACACAGCACTTTGGAGAACCAGATCCCTGCTGCTCCCTCCCCTCTCCAAGGCCTGCGTAGTTCCCAGGAGTCCTACAAGGCCTCCGAGCCCTTTTGTCTACGCCCTGACTCGGCCCCAGTGTGTCTCCATGTCTGGTTTTCGTTCGCGTACTAAGAGCTCAGACGAGTCGCTCCCGCAGTGCCTCGTCCGTCCCGGACCCATCCCCGCCAGCGCTGTTGCACCCCTTGGGGTTAGACAGGGCAGGAGAGCTGGGTCCGTTGTTTTCAAGCTTCTTATATTTTACTTTATTTTTTTTTAATTCTTTTTTTTTTTTTTAACTCTTGCACCTTAATCTCTCACATCCCTTCTTTGACAGACCGCGAGGGTGGAGAGGGGCTTGATTTCCATTACGCAGTTCCTGAATACGCCGTAGCGCAACCTTCAGCTGACAGCTCTTCCCACACACCTAATCCCCAGAAATTTTTTTTTCCCCCTCCACTCCACCCTTTATTTGAACTTTGGGGAGGGAGGGAATCATGTGGGGAGGGTCGTTTTTGGTTTATGTATCCCAGGAGCCTGGTAGCACAGACCAGTTCGCCTCACGTATCCATGAGGCACAGCTGGCCCTTCGGACCACAGCCATAACCCTGGCGCGGTGGGAAGGTGATGGATGGATGGACGGATGGGTGGGAATGGCTGTGACAGTGCAATAGAGACGAGCATCCGCTGCTAGAGAACTGCTCAGAGGTTTGCCCGCAGTCAGGAGGGAAGGACAGACGGACAGACGCCCTTTGTTCACACGGACGGCGAGAGCTTCCCCACACGCAGCCCTGCCTAGAGACACGGAACCACGACGGGAGTCGGGTTGAACTTACAAAGGAAGAAAATAATAATTTTTAAAAAAGGAGAAGAAAAAAAAAATAGGAATAAGAACAACCTCTGTAGCATGGAACTTGAAGGAGATGAATGAAACCCCAAGCACTTGCCTCAAAACTAGTTTCTCATGCCTGGTGTTCGGCTCTGAATTATTTTACGGCATTCAGTATCTGTTGCCCAAACATGCCAAGTTAAGAGTGTATTGGTGGCTCTACAAGTGTGAACAAACTAAACAAAGCACTTTATTCTGTATAGATTAAGGGAAGGCGGGGAGGGGAGGGGAAGCTTGGATGCTTTTCGGAAGCGTCTTAAGTAATGTTCTAGGAAATGTATTATTATTATTATTACTTTTTTTTTTTATGACCATGTGTAATCAATATATGTTTATCTTTAACTCCAAGTACAGCAGTTACTCTCTTTGGGATGGTGTGAGGAGGGGGAGGCTGAGATGGTTGGATTAGTCCATCCCCGTGGGGCCAACTGAGGCAAGTCATTGTCTACCGCAGGAACGGGTGAGTCTTGCTTCATCGATGGTCCCGTTGGCCAATGTCCAGGAGGTCCCAAGAGGTTCATCAAAGCCACCTCCCAGGGCACAACTCCCAGTCAGACATCCCCATCCCGAGCCATCTTCTGCCTGGGGGTGCTGGGGCTGCTCTCTGAGCCGCCCACGAGCCCAACAAGTCACGGTAGGGAGGCTGGTTTGGGTTGTCCCTCCAGGCCAGGTCCTTGGCCATGCTTTGAAATCTGCTTTTGGCCTCTCACCAAGGCACGTTGGGGCTCGCTGAGCTCTGAAATTGGTGAGAAGTCAGAACTGGGCCTTTCCACTGCGTTCTCCCAGGCTGGAAGTGTTATGACTGTTACCAAAGAGGTTGCAAGTGGAAGGACTGAATCAATAAACGATTTGTCTTTTATAAAAGAAAACCAAAAGCTCCACCACTTTCTTTGTTACGTTAATTTTGCTTTATCTTTTTCTTCTCCCCCCTGCCCCTTTTTTTTTTTGTTTTCTTTTAAAAGGGTTTTTTTCAGGCAACTGTGTGAGCAGTCAGAGATGGGGAGGATGAGAAATCCTGTGGAATGTTGACTGTTGCCACTGCTTCGCATGTACAGGCTCTGTGTTGGGTTTGGTGGGAGGTGTGTGCGTGTGTGTGAGACAACTTGACTGCTGTGGGGCCAACAAAAAAAGCTTTTCAGGGAAGGGTGATGAGTGATGAGAAGAAGGAATTCCATGCTTACAGCCCTGGGGTAAGGACTGAGCAGCTGGTCCTTCTGGCTCAGTCAGGTCAGTGTGAACTCTGAGTAGGAGCTCTCTGGTCTCTGTTGGCTGTGGAGAAACCAAGGAGCACGTCCGAAAGCAAGCAATGCCTTTATTAATTTAAAGTGGAGCAAGGGGGAACCTCACCAACGATATCAGCATGGATATTGGGAAGATAATGGAAGAAGAGATGGTTTTCCCTCAGCCTTTGGATGTAGTCTTTGCCACTGTCGTTATCTGCAGGGGGACCTGTGCCACTGAAGCTGTTGTATCTGAGCCAGGAGCACACCAGGCAGCAGGGAAGAGTGATGTCTCTCTGAGCATTCCTGGTGCCATTTCTTATCTGTGATGGCCTTTAAACTGACACAGCCTCTTGGAGATGTGGAGGAACATCCCCAGGCCACACCTTCACTTGGTGATGTCCAACTTTGCCTCTTTCCTTGGACCAGCATGTGCTGAGATTTGCCTCTTGTTGCTCAAGCAGTGGGATATTTCAAGTTCTTCTGGGTATTTTTATACAACAGCTATTTTTCCTTTTATAGTTTCCTGCCCTGTGCCAGTGGTGGCTTCTCCACAGCTTTATAATGGATGTGAACCACACGTGAGCACCTAACTCCAGTTTATTTGAAACACCTTGAGCCTTTATCAGGGACCACATCACAACAACTCATGGAAAGTCAGCAGCATTCTCCTGCTGGCTTCAAAAAGCCCAGAATTCCTCCAGGAGAGCCAAGAAATGTGGTGAACATGAGTGGGGATTAAACCTCTGTTAGGATCATCAGCAATTTCCCAGCAAGAATTCAGCAAGAAGAGCTGAAGCAAAGGTCACGGAATCACAGAATCATTGAGGCTGGAAAATGCCTTCATAAAAGGCACTTTCATGAAAATGCTGGAAAATGCCAGATCATTGGGTCAACCTTTGACCAGTCACCACCTTGTCAGCCAGACCAGAGCACTTAGTGCGACTTCCACTCATTCCTGGAACACTTCCAGGGATGGTGTTGCTGGAGGCAGGAGGTGGGATCCTGACGCTGCAATGAATGACTTTTTAAAATTATTATTCTATGCAGGGATTTTTTTTTTTTTAATT